>VMBQ01004787.1:0-70801 GCA_007657795.1 Dreissena rostriformis
TACTTGTTGCATGCAAGGCTTAACCTTAATTTCAATGTGCACCCAAACCTTCATCTAGTTTTTATGGGTTCAAAGGTGACATAATTCTGCCCAAAGGCTGGTCAAAGTTACAGGTATTGGTCAATATATGTTTATAAAGACCCTGGGAAAACATATGTGAAATTTGTATTTCAATATTTTAAGTAGATATATAGACATGGACTTGTTGGAGGGAAACGTTAACTTGAAGTTTTTAAGTACAAAAAGGGGCATAATTGGGCCATAATGCTTGTCAGAGTTATGGAACTTTGTAAATTACCTCACGCAGACCCAAAACACTAAAAATATGTCGGGCTATTTGGGGAAGAGTGGAGCTAAAAAAAACGGATAAAACGGAGTGAACTCTTCTCCTAGGACAAAAGTTCTACACTGGATTACAACACTTCAGTTCATTCTATCAGCCTTCAAAAAGAGATCAAATATAACATACACTGTTTAATTTGTATAATACAATTTTCTGTAATTTCATCACGTCAAATATATTTAATGTACATACTAAACTAAAATATACATAATAATATAGTTATAACATATTGCACTGCATTCATGCTAAGTTCAATTTACGTTTTAAAGAAGTATTAAAGAATTGCAATCTATGACAAGACTTTACCAATGAGCCACGCTCTAGAAAAACGGGGCTTAATGCATGTGCGTAGTGTTGTTCCGGATTAGCCTATGCAGTCCACACAGGCTTATCAGGGACGACACTTTCATAGTATTTTTCGTTTAAAGGAATTCTCTTCTTAGCGAAAATCAACTTAAGGCAGAAAGTGTCGTCCCTGATTAGCCTGTGAGGACTGCACATGCATTAAGCCCCGTTTTCTCAGAGCGAGACTCAAACATTCACGAAACAAAACAAAAAATATGTGTTTGTAAAACACCATGACACCCCCATATATTTGACCTTTGACCTTGAAGGATGACCTTGACCTTTCACAACTCAAAATGTGAAGCTCCATGAGATACACATGCATGCCAAATATCAAAATGCTATCTTGAATATTGCACAAGTTATGGCAAATGTTAAAGTTTGACGCAAATTAACCAACAAACAGACAGGGCAAAAACAATATGTCCCCAAGTATCGACTGAGGGACATAACAATATCCAAAACATTATTTTCAATTTGTTAAAGAAAAAATCTTGATAATAAGCTATGAAAAAAAAACAAGAAACATGATTATTTTATAATAATTAAAAAAACAGAACAACATTAACTTCAAATTTCTTAAAAAACTTACCTCATACTCTTTAAATTTTCCTTAAAATTTGCGCAAGAAAATAATTGTGTTTACGTAAACGATAATATTGAACACAATTTGTACTTATAATTATCACAGAGTAAAATCACTTAATCACAGATACATAGTGGCGTGTGACCTCAACACATAGTGGTTAGAGTCCTTCACATCGATTTCCATGGAAACCTCGCTTCACCTTGCCTTAGGAAGGATATTGTTGAGGAAGCGAATATTCGATATACTGTCCGAAATAGTCGAGGGCCCGCACTTTGTAGAAGCCCACAACTTGGTTATCTGGGTTTAAACCTGTGATAGGAGCCGAACTGTTGTATTTGATTAACAATCGAGCCTTGTTCTGGGAAAACTGGGCTTAACGCATGTGCGTCAAGTGTCGTCCCAGCATAGCCTGTGCAGTCCGCACAGTCTCATCTGGAAGGACACTTTCCGCTTTTATGGAATTTTCTGTTTAATGGAGGTCTCTTCTAAAAGAAAATCCATTGTAAGCAGAAAGTATCCTCCCTGATTAGCCTGTGCAGGTTTGAACAGGCTGATCTGGAATGACTCTTTACGCACATGCATAAAGCCCAGTGTTCCATAACTTAGCTTTCTAGGGAAACACCTTTTAAATGAGTCAACATTTCAGAGAGTTGAATGAGAAACTATTGTATGTGATTAATATTCCTATATGAGATGCAATAGTTGTGCACTCAATCCTGGAAATTTAACAACTGAAAATTACATGTACCACATTTGGACTTTAAGAATAAACACACAGAAACATGTTCGTTATCAATGCATAAACAATTGTGGCGTGTTCTGACAAAACAGGGCAAAATGCTTGTGCGTAAATTGTCATCCCAGATTAGCCTGTGCAGTCCACACAGTCTAATCAGGGACGAAAATTTCTGTTTTTATGGAATTTTTCGTATAAATGATGTCTCTTCTTAGCGAAAATCCAGTTTAGGCGGAAAGTGTTGTCCCGGATTAGCCTGTGCGGACTGCACAGGCTAATCTGGGATGACACTTTACGCACAAGCATTTCGTCCAGTTTTCTCAGAACACGCCACAATTATGGTAAACATATCTTTTGTTGATATAATATTTAATTGGGAGAGATTGCATCATTCATCTATCGCTCGCACAACCTTTTAAATAAAAGACGCATTACAAATGTATGTTATATACACAGCTTGAAAAACTTTGCCTCAAAATACGACAATATCTTTTCATTATCATTAAAGAATTGTAGCAAATTGTTATAAAACTGCGGCTCATTGTATGTTGTGTCGTTGCTCATTCTTTTAAACTGGAGCTCTCCGACTAAATGGCCTTAGGGCACTAGTTCCAAATATTAATCCCTCTACTTAAAGAAAACATTCTGACTGTTTCAGAATGTCAATGAACGATTTATTCTTATACATATACGCCACAAACCTTGCAAAGGTGTAGGTTGGTATACGAATGACGTAGAATATGCTAAACCATAGCCGGGATCAATGGTGGTGTAGTTTGTATCATCTACTGAGTATGCAACTTCGTAGTTCAATATGCACCTAGACAATGAAATATTAAATTGTTAAAATAGGCTTGCTTGGGGAAAGCTGGACTTAATGCTAAGGCTTATCTGTGCGACACTTAACACACATGCATTATGTCCTTTTATCCCAGAAAGCTGCTCTAAAGATATGTTCCAAGTACTGATTATTCCCCGGAAATATTCTCAAAAGCGCCTTTAAAAGGCAAAATATTTTCATTACCATTCTGGCAAAAGAAGATTTAAACCAAATTTACAGATGCCAGATGCAAAAATTTACATTTGCATGAATAATTTTGGTCATCCTCTTCATGCCATTTAAAAAGTTATTTGTATCTTACTTTTTGACATGATAATGATGTTATTTATTACGTCCATGCTAATCTAAATATAACCCGGCCAGAAAAAATCCCTGACCACAATAGGGATTTAAACCCGGACCCTACGGTCCAAGGTCGACACTCTTATTGCGTTGCTATAAAAGCTAGCAAGCAAAGTAGTATATGTGGTCCTTATACCTCACCCTACTACATAAATAAAGAAGTAATACAACATAATGTTATACATTGTATCAGATGATAACTCATCATTTGAGAGTAAGAGAGCGTACCTTGAATTCAAGCACTTGTGAGACCAAGTTAGCAGTATCTGTCCACTGGTTATGTTCAGAATGTTCACATTGTTGGGCTGAAATGCAGTACTGTTATGTTAATGACAGTATAAGGGCATTGTTCTGGGTAAACGGGATGTAATGCATGCGAGTTAAGTGTCGTCCCAGATTTGCATGTGCAGTTCGCACAGGCTTATCAGGGAGGACACTTCGCCTAGACTGGATTTTCATTTAGAACAGACTTCCTATTAACAAAAAATTCCATGAAAGCGGAAAGTGTAGTGCCTGATAAGCCTGTGCAGACTGCAAGGATAATCTGGGACGACACTTAACCCACATGCATTACGTCCATTTTTCCCAGAACGAGCCAGAAATCATAGTTATTTATACAACTAAGTGATTCTTAGTGGACCTTGCTTGTAAACTATCANTGTTCTCCATATAAACTTGTTGCTAGACCGTTGAAAGATAACTCATCAAGTTTTTTTTCGAGACATTTATTTATTATCCCCAGTAATTACAATAATTTTTTACGTCCTTTTATATATGGATATTTTGCGAACAGTTCCATGTCATTGGCATAGCAAAGTAATACTAGTTTTCTTCCAGAGATAATATACCCGTTAGGTTTTAGTGTATACCTTTACTGTAGAATGATAACGTACGTGATTATTTAAGCACACGTACATTTCATATATCGCGTTTGCAAAGTGGTGACTTTTTTTTTCGTTACTCAGTTGTATTCTTAGCAGGGAGTGGTTGATATCATCCACACAACTGTTGGTTTCCAAGAAATACGCAATACATTTTTTTCTTTTTTCGAGTTAAAACTTTACTTTACTTATTTTATCGACTGCACGATGAAATGGAATCAGAGATAGACTTATTTTTGAAAACGAAACTGGTTTTACGTCGTTGATGATTGATTGTTCTCAGTGGACCACCTATCAAGTTTATAACGTAGAGTTTGAGAGCACATTTTTGCGATAATATTTATCAATTTGACCTCCCTGTCGTTTTTTCCGCGTCATTTAAATCACCTTTTTTTGAAGACTTGTTTTATAAAGCCCTATGATGAGTTGGATTCCCCATGATTCATGGAACTAATGATAATAACAAATATGTGTCGTGTTCTGAGAAAACTGGGCATAATGCATGTGCGTGAATTGTCATCCCCGATTAGCCTGTGCAGTCCGCACGGGCTAATCAGGGACGACAATTTCCGCTTTTATGGTATTTATTGTTTAAATGCTGTATCTGCTTAACAAAATCCAGTTCAGGCGGAAAGTGTCGTCCCTGATTAGCCTGTGCGGACAGCACAGGCTAATCTGGGATGACATTTTACGCACAAGCATTTTCTCTTGTTTTCTCACGACGCTCAACAAATGGTTTAATATAAACTTAAGAAATGGCATGTTGCCATCTGTCGATGGTTTTAATAATTATGCCTGTAATCGGTCGATTTCATGGCTTTTGATATTATTTTGTAAATGCATGGCCGTCATTATGAACAGCTTTTTTTTTTAAAAGGTCGAATTTCTTAAGCCATTATACAAAGCGCCATCAAATTGAACATGACTCCCATCTTAAACAATATTTAAACCCCTTCATTACAAAAAGGACAACTATGATGTTTGACAGGCTAACCTTAATATCGACATGTTAAAAAAACGTAAAGGAAAATACCACTTCTTAATTTAAATGATACATTGAATTCTTAAGAAGTTAGGGTCTGAACAAACAAACCTAATAAATGATTATAAGCCTGTTTATCCTATAGAGAAAGGTATGGTTCTTATATTCTTTACTTCCCCTAAATGCCCTCTATCATTAATTGAAAATTTATTTTAATCAGGTTATTGCTTTATTGGTTATGCATCACTCAAGAAACAGACTATACAGATGTAAACAAATGAAATAACTTTTTAAAAAATACTTAAAAAGACAGTTGTAGGTCTTGCTCTGCACACGTATTCTTACTATTCTTTATTATTATCAAAAGTTGCATTTAAATAACTTCAAATATCACTGAGTTAAATTCTGCTGAAAAAGTTTTAGTTATTTTACTCTTCTTTTTTCATTAAGCTCTGTATCAGTATTTGGGTTTTTATTTGAATCCATTCATTACTTTATAAGTTATGCATCATGCAAGAAACGAACTATAGAAAACAATAAAGGACAATTGATCCAAAAACACCGATAAAGGAGGTGTGGTTATCGTACTCAGCTCTTTGACTTAATGTCTTCTAACAATGTACCAAGGTCCATTTAAATACCTTTAATACTAAGGCAGTAATTCTCTGCACAAGTAAATTTACGAACAAGGCAATTCTTTTTAAGTCCCGGTGAGAGAGTAATGGTTTTGTGCTTTGTTCCTCCCTTAATGCCCTCTACTGGTGTATTAAGGTCTTTTTGAAACCGTTTAATACTTTCAAAGTTGAGCTCTGCACAAGAATATGCACTACGCAAGAAATGGACTGAAATAATAGAGCAAAGGACAATAACTCTAAAGAAACTGATGAAAGAGTAGTGTATCTTGAGATCCTGAAGCATTGTTTTATGTTATTTATATTGTATAAATGCTGCCGATTTAAATTAACATACAGCATTCAGCGTTCATAACGCGTGCTTCAAAAACTTGATAACTGTAATTTTAATACATTTCCCGAAGGCAATCAAGTTGTAAAAATTGAGCGTAGTGTATGAATACCGGGACATGAAGAAATTCGGCATCAGCAAGAAGTATGAATTGCATGTAAGGTTTGCAATATATTTTGTCTGCCAGAAAAGAAAATTATATTAATACATGCACCATTTTAGAAACAATTGGTAAGATACTGAAGATTCTAACAGGGAATAATAGGAGTATGTAAATAAAATGTAAATAATAATACAAATTAATGGCATTGAGATGAAATTTGATTTGGAATATAAACGTATACAATATTATGAGACATCTTACGTGCGCTAAAACGATTTATAGTGTTGTAAAAATGAAAAGGTTAAAATGACGGGGATTTTGGAGCTGGCTAAATGACGGCCTCGGGCGAAGATGCGTTCTTTTTCAACCGGAAGAAAGACTGTCTCTTTTCGGAGTTGGGCGAATGGATCGAACATTTTGGATTGTATCACTTGTCTAGAGAACGCGTCGTGCTACGGACCCCTACCAATGGGGGCGTGTTGTGTCAATCGTACTCATCAAGTGGACATAACAAATATTGTTTAGTGGTGTATATAACGTGAATAAGCGATAGTTCTTATGATTGTGCGCGAGCGAGTAACTTATACGTGCACACTTGAAAGCTGATTTGTGAGAATACATACCTTAAATATGACCCATGTTATTGATAGCTGACCAATTAGAATACAAATCTAAAATAAGACATATGCCCTCTATATCTGACCAATTGGAGTACATATCGTAACTATGTTTTATGTTCTTGATAGCTGACAAATGGGAATACATGTATACAATATGTCCGAAAACCCCGATAACTGACAAACTTGAATGCATATTTAAAATATATTCCATGTCCCTGAAAGCTGACAAATGAGAATACAATCTAAAATATTTCAAATATCTCCTTGATGAGATCGTTGCACATGCGCATGTCTAAAGTGCACTTTATTTACATTAATAGACTCGGATTTTGATTAGAAATCCACTAAACGTAATTAATTTTAAGTTATTTCTTTAATGTTTTATCGCAAAAATTCGCGTATAGAGTAATTTCAATTATAACGTGTTCTTAATTGAAAAGTGACATGCCCTTGTGTATGTTGCTTGTTGTTTTTTCCTTTGATGGGGGCGCTTAAAATTACCCGATATCGAACTATGCGACACAAAAAACAATGGCTGTATTACAAAGGCTTGATGTTTCATGAATGCGTTCGTCGCCGGAAGTCAAACAGTAGGTGCTCATCCTCGCTGACGGCATTTGAAACTGTGGTTGGGACGCCATCGCCGCCGCGCGCCGCCTCCAAGACTAGATGAAGAGTATGGGCTGATTAGCGGCGTTCAGACACCGGAAGGTATCCGCGAGCTCTACTTTTAAGTATCGGCATAACGGAGCACGCACATTTTCGCACGTGTGGATTACGAGGAAATGTCCCGGATATTGGACGCCGTCGACCGCAAGCTGGGGAGCTCTCCTTGCCCGCTTTCGGGCATCAAAGATTGTCTCAAAGATCGTGAATTAATGTTACTTTGAACGATAACGATCTTTTTTTATATCACTTTGTGGTAAATGAACATTGTTTCACACATTTTACATCTTTGAATCAAATTGTTTGTTGTGTTGAATCTGATTCTATTTTACCAAAAATAATGACTTTATAGTTGATTCCGAGTAATATGACCTACCTCCAAACATTTACTAATATAACAACTTCCTGGAGACGTGATGTAAGAAAATGTATCAGACAGCATTATATCAGGCAAATATCAATGTAGCGATATGATAAATGGGCGCAGATAATCACCAACAGCACATCGTTAAACATTAATCCATGATTTGATTAATTTATTTATTTTTAACAACTAAGTATTTTTTCAGTAAAGTGCAACCGTGCGTTTGAACGGTTAGAAAAATGTCGGATCAGTGTGGGGACTTCCTAATAAAAACGCGCGGTTGCACTTTACTGAAAACAAAATCAAAACAAATCATGATACCTATAGAAAACTTTCACGAATGAGCGGGCTTTCAATTTTATCCCATTAAAAATGGTAAAATATTTAGGGTCGCGCATGTGTTGATAATATTCTCCCAGCACAGATCTTAAGAAGTCACATGGTATAGACACCGTTCAATTGTGTTCCATAACTCTGCCAAAGACTGCTGGTGAGTTAGTTTGTTAGGCCGAAAACGATATGTTCATACCTACGAATGACTATGATACGAAAAACTCAAGTTAGAAGCAGAATACCAATAGGTATGAAAATGTTTTATATTGGTTTTCTAATATGATTAAATATCGCACATATATTTACTTTTATTTCAATATCTGTAGTAGACATTCAGATATTGAGTTGTTGCATGCAATCATTATCTTGAATTTCTAATTTCATAATTCGGCTTTATTGTAGGCTATAGTTATGGGCCTTTGTCGGTGTCCTTCATAATAATGATCCCGAATTCATGTGTAAAGTTTCAATTAAACACCTGTAGTGGTAACAGAGATATGTACTTGTTGCATGCAAGCTTTCAATTAAACACCTGTAGTGGTAACAGAGATATGTACTTGTTGCATGCAAGGTTTCAATTAAATACCTGTAGTGGTAACAGAGATATGTACTTGTTGCATGCAAGGCTTAACCTTAATTTCAATGTGCACCCAAACCTTCACCTAGTTTTTATGGGTTCAAAGGTGACATAATTCTGCTCAAAGGCTGGTCAAAGTTATAGGTCTTGGTCCATGTATGTTTATAAAGACCCTGGGAAAACATATGTGAAATTTGTATTTCAATATTTTAAGTAGATATTTAGACACGGACTTGTTGCAGGCAAACGTAAACTCGAGATCGCCGTGGCGTAGTGGATATGGTGTCCGCCTAGCGATCGGGAGGTCATGGGTTCGAACCCCACTGAGAGCGTTTCTTTGATCTCCCTCAAAGACACCAAGTGCTGGTTATAGTCCCAGGAAACGGACTCGAGAGCGTTTATATAAGCCTTCGGCTTTCGATGCAATCGAGCTAAAATAAATAGGTTTAAACTAAACGTAAACTTGAAGTTTTTAAGTACAAAAAGGGGCATAATTCGGCCATATTGCTTGTCAGAGTTATATAACTTGGTAAATGACCTCACGCAGACCCAAAACACTAAATATAAGTCGCGCTATTTGGCGAAGAGTGGACTAAAAACGGATAAAACGGAGTGAACTCTTCTCGTGGGACAAAATTCCTACACTGGACTACAATACTTAAGTTCATTCTATCAGCTCTCAAAAATGGATCAAATATAACACAAACTGTATAATTTGTATAATACAATTTTCTGTAATTTCATCACGTCAAAAAATTCAATGTACATAATAAACTAAAATATACATAAAATTAAAGTTATAACATATTGCACTACATTCATATAAAGTTGAATTTACGTTTTAAAGAAGTATTAAGGCATTGCATTCTATGACAAGACTTTACAAATGAGCATCGCTCTAGAAAAACCGGGCTTAATGCATGTGCGTAGTGTCGTTCCGGATTAGCCTTTGCAGTCAACACAGGCTTTTCAGGGTCGACACTTTTATAGTATATTTTTTCGTTTAAAGGAATTCTCTTCTTAGCGATAATCAACTTAAGGCATAAGGTTTCGTCACTGATTAGCCTGTATGGACTGCACATACATTTAGCCCCGTTTCTCCAGAGCGAGGCTCAAACATTAACAAAACAAAACAAAAAACATCAAAAACAATTACTTTTTTTGTTGTTAAGGAAAAAATCTTCATAGTAAGCTGTTAACAAAAGCAATAAATACGAATATCTAATAATAATAATAAAAATACAAAACTACATGTACTTTAGATTTCTTTAAGAACTAACCTCATACCCTTGATATTTGCGTAGAAAATAATGATGTTAATGTAAATGACAATATTGAACACAATTTGTACTTATACTTATCACGGAGTAAAAACACTAAATCACAGTGGTGTGTGACCTCAACACATAATGTTTAGAGTCCTTGACAACGATTTCCATGGAAAATTCGCTTCACCTTGTCTGCGGAAGGATATTGCTGAGGAAGCGAATATTCGCTATACTGTCCGAAAAAGTCGAGGGCCCGCACTTTGTAGAAGCCCACAACTTGGTTATCTGGGTTTAAACCTGTGATATGAGCCAAACTGTTGTATGTGATTAACAATCGAGTCTTGTTCTGGGAAAACTGGGCTTAAGGCATGTGCATAAAGTGTCGTCCCAGCATAGCCTGCGCAGTCCGCACACTTTCCACTTTCATGGAATTTTCTGTTTAATGGAGGTCTCTTCTAAACGAAAATCAATTGTAAGCAGAAAGTATCCTCCCTGATTAGCCTGTGCAGGTTTGCACAGGCTGATCTGGAATGACACTTTACGCACATGCATAAAGCCCAGTTTTCCATAACTTAGCTTTCTAGGGAAACACCTTTTAAATGAGTCAACATTTCAGAGAGTTGAATGTGAAACTATTGTATGTCATTAATATTCCTATATGAGATGCAATAGTTGTGCACTCAATCCTTGAAATTTAACAACTGAAAATTACATGTACCACATTTGGACTTTAAGAATAAACACACAAAAACATGTTCGTTATCAATGCATAAACAATTATGGTAAACATATCTTTTGTTGATATAATATTTAATTGGGAGAGATTGCATCATTCATCTATCGCTCGCACAACCTTTTAAATAAAAGACGCATTATGTTATATACACAGCTTAAAAAACTTTGCCTCAAAATACGACATCTTTTCATTATCATTAAAGAATTGTAGCAAATTGTTATAAAACTGTGGCTAATTGTATGTGGTGTCGTTGCTCATTCTTTTAAACTGGTGCTCTCGGACTTAATGGCCTAAGGGCACTAGTTCCAAATATTAATCCCTCTACTTAAAGAAAACATTCTGACTGTTTCAGAAAGTCAATTAACGATTTATTCTAATACATATACTGCCTAGACTGGATTTTCATTTGTAGTGCCTGATTAGCCTGTGCAGAGTGCAAGGATAATCTGGGACGACACTTAACCCACATGCATTACGTCAATTTTTCCCAGAACGAGCCAGAAATCATAGTTATTTATACAACTAAGTGATTCTTAGTGGACCTTGCTTGTAAACTATCATATTCTTGAGATTGCAAACACTGTATTTGATCTCATTTGTAAATGCAACATCATCTGTGACGTAGCAAATATACAAAACATAAGCAAAATCTCTTTAAAAATGTCTTAGAATGGGTAGATATTTTGTCTTCCCTGATTAACCTGTAACGACTGCACAGGCAAATCTGGGAAAACACATCACACACATGCATTAAACGCCGTTTTCCTAGAGCGAGGCTCATTTGCTTGTAATTTCATAATACCTAATCAGGAGGTGCATCCGGTTTGGAGCAGACGTGTACAACAATGACTGCTGGCTCTTGGACGAGGAACTTCCCTATAAACTGATTGCCAGGCTTTATTGGCTGGTTGAAAATCGGAGGCGAGTTCTGTAAGGTTCACAAATGGAAAACGTGTTGTAAATATACTGTAAGCACTGTTTTAAGAATAGGTAGATTAATATTACTTATGTGCCTTAGACTAATATGCCTTTGCCTGTTAATCTGTTATCTGATAAGCCTACTCCTGATAAACCTTCGACTTATATGCCTTAGACTAATACGCCTTTGCCTGTTAACCCAATGCCTGATAATCATATGACCAATAAGCCACTGGTTGATAAGAATATTACTGATACCTGATAATCCTTTGTCTGATAAGCCTAATTTGTAAAAGCCTCTGACGATGATCCAATGCCTGATAAGCCTTTTTATGATAAGCCTTCTCCTGATAATCCTCTCACAATAAGCCTTTATGAGCTTATGGCTGATATGAATACAACTGATAAGCCTATATGAGCTTATGGCTGATATGAATACAACTGATAAGCCTATATGAGCTTATGGCTGATATGAATACAACTGATAAGCCTATATGAGCTTATGGCTGATATGAATACAACTGATAAGCCTATATGAGCTTATGGCTGATATGAATACAACTGATAAGCCTATATGAGCTTATGGCTGATATGAATACAACTGATAAGCCTATATGAGCTTATGGCTGATATGAATACAACTGATAAGCCTATATGAGCTTATGGCTGATATGAATACAACTGATAAGCCTATATGAGCTTATGGCTGATATGAATACAACTGATAAGCCTATATGAGCTTATGGCTGATATGAATACAACTGATAAGCCTATATGAGCTTATGGCTGATATGAATACAACTGATAAGCCTATATGAGCTTATGGCTGATATGAATACAACTGATAAGCCTATATGAGCTTATGGCTGATATGAATACAACTGATAAGCCTATNAATAACACCCGTGTAATAAACAAAATTGAGCATTACGTTATTTCACTCCTGGAGCGTAAGTCATGTTATAAACATAATTAATCAAATGCTAGCTATGTAGTAGAACTTTATTGGACTAAGTTGTGCTCAGATTTAGGAATTCTTCATGAGAAAAGCTATATGATTGTATAAGCTTTAGTTTAAGCAAAGTTTTTAAAAGCTTGAATGCTTGGCGAGGCAAATACAAGCTTTATTGCACAACAAATGTTACTATTGTAAATAAGTAGTTTTACCAGGGGCGTAGGTGAAGGGGAGGCAGGGGAGGCGGCTGCCTTCCCAATATTTCGGCTAGTCGTCGTTATATAAATAAAACGTAAAATCCCCAAAAAATCGCCAAAAAAACCCTGTATTTTTGTAATCACGCGCCGTCAGTGCAAAAGCCATGTGTCCCCTCCCCGTCTGCTCCAAGGTTACCAATAGTGATGTGGGAATATCCCTTGTTAGGTGTTAATTGTTTTATTGTTCTTTTCCGTGATTGCACTGTCGGTGTTTTGATTAAGGACATGCTATTCTTTAATTGTAATTGATCGCTTTAATTCAAAGGTAACTGCCAATTAAAAAATAACTGTTGAGATTTCTGGGTCGTCGTCGGCGGCATTGGACAAACTGATTTCATCACAAACTGAGAGTGAGACAAAAATCGAGCATTTATATCAACATGAAAGTTCCCCCAAAACGCACAATATTAATTGTAATTGTAAAAAATTTAAGAACCCCGGGAGAGGACAACTCTCTCAAACGAACCCCTTTATGTTCCTAGTACAGAAACTGGACCGCCTCCCCAATGTTTGGAGGTTATCTACGCCCCTGTACACACACTAATTATATTCCTTGTCCATAGCAAGATCAGCTAGTATCATGGAAGGATAACAATGACAACATGTTTTTTTGCTCATCTATTAAATCATTTATGTAACTGTTGATGCACAGTTTTAGTCACTCGAGGGCAGACCAAAAATTATGTCTGAAGATCGCCATGCATCAAGAGGTTCTATAAGAATTCTTTACTTCAAATTTGACCTTAACATCAAAACATTCCAAATCAGAATGAATGTCACACTAAGGCGTTGATTTCTATTGATTAAATTTTGTAAAAAAGACTTAAGCTAAAATCCTAAACGGACGTCAAAACTTTCCTACTGTCTGACATAATTATTAACTTTAGTCAAGATGACTTTAATTGTATCATTTTCTATATAAGCCTGGAGCCAGTCTCATTAAACTTATTAGAATTTAGTTAAAAAGCAAGTTTTGAAGACGTACAACTGCAAAGCACCAACTTTTGTATTTATTAATTTCAGTAATTCTTTTTGTTTCTTTTCGATCTTTCCCCTTTTATTTTAGTAGCATATTGGACATACATGTATATACATTTTCTGTGAGCTCAACATTCAGCCGTAACTTAAATGAGTCGTAAGATCTTTTATAAGACGGTGCGGGCCAGTACCTGTCAGCAGTATGATTAGTTACAGGGATGTGTGTGCTGGCCAAGACACCTAATGGAGTGTTCAAGTCTTCACCATCTGTGTCTGCAAAAGCAAAACAGTACAATAATTACAGATGAACTTCGTTATCTCTAACTCACTTAAGATGAAGTTCTGGGCATGTCAAATCAGAAAACAAGTCCCGATTTGTTTCTTACTTAATAATAAAATAACTCTGATTTTTTTCTTTCTTAATAATAAAGAAACTTATAAGTGGCAAAGATACTGATGCATGCACAATGCATGTTTGGGCACAGACAAAATCCACTATATATTCTATGACCAAAAGACAAACGGCCAAAACTGCTTGCATTCAAAATTCCTTCTATAACGATCATTTAAACATTCAGCTGTGAAAATTTGAGCAAAATCCACAAAGCAGTAAGAGGTGTTAAACACACCGAATTTTGAAACTATATACTCTATAGTGGAAAACAGAAAAAGAGCCATAAATCTTACAAAACTCCTTGCCGCCGAAATTCTTAATGACGATCTACAAATTAATTGGCATTCAACTTTGTAAGTTTGAGTGAGATCAAGTTTGTAGTTAAAAAGGTCTGAAAAACGCAAAATTTTATGAAATACTTTCAATTGTGGAAAACAGACAAAGTGCCATAATTCTGCCCCCAAAAATTGCTGCAAAAAATCCATTCTAAAATCATCTTAAACTAAGGTCATTTAACTGTAAGTTTAAGCAAGATCCACCCAGTAATTAAACAAAAACTGAAAACACAAACTTCAGACGACCATCTATTCTATGTTGGAAAGACAGACAAAGAGCCACAATTGTGCCAACAAGAGGGCCATGGGCCCTTAGGCCTTATCTGAGAGTCAAAGGAACTAGACTATTCTAAAAAAATGCAAGCTGATTCATGAAGATTGGCCAAAAAAGTGACTTTTAACATGTTTTTTTTTTATATTTGACCTAGTGACATAGTTTTTGGGCTCATATTACCCAGTTTCAATCTCTGCTAAGATTTCATTGTGACAAATGTTCTGACCAAGTTTCATGAAGATTAACCCATAATTGTGGCTAACATAGCATCAACAAGTTTTCACTATAGCCATATTAAGAAAACAGCCCTGCCCCCGGCGACAATGTTTTTCAACGAACCATAACCATTTTCAAATTTTCAAACGCAGCCGAGCTATTGTTAGAACAAATTTTCTAATCAAGTTTCATGAAGATTGGATGTTAAATGTGACTTTTAGATCGTTAACAAGGTTTTACAATAGCCATATAAGGAAAATGCCATGACCCCTTGTGGCAATCTTTTTCAATGGATCGCAACCATTTTCGAACTCAGACCAGATATCATTAGTACAAATATTCTGATCAAGTTTCATGAGCAATGTACCAAAAATGTGACTTCTAGAGTGTTAACAAGGTTTTACTATAGCCATATAAGTTAAAAACTGCCCCGCCCCTTGGCGGCCATGTTTTTCATCCAACCAGAACCATTTTCAAACTCGTCCAAGATATTATTAAGACACATGTTCTGACCAAGTTCCATGAAGATTGGACTTAAAATGTGACTTCTAGAGTGTTAACAAGGTTTTACTTTAGCCATATAAGAAAAACTGCCACGCCCCATGGCAGCCATGTTTTTCATCCAACCGGAACCATTTTCGAACTCGTCCAAGATATTATTGGGACACATTTTTTAACCAAGTTTCATGAAGATTTGCCAATAAATGTGGCCTCTAGAGTGTTAACTAGGTAAATGTTGACGACGGACGACGGACAACGCACAACGGACAAAAGGCGATCACAATTGCTCACCATGAGCATGTTGTGCGCAGGTAAGCTAAAAAAAGTCTGAAGCCCAAAATCCTTTCTTTGAGATCATCTACACATTGAGGTCATTCAACTGTAAAAGTTTGAGCAAGATCCACAAAATAATTAAATAGAAGTTGAAAACACAAGCTTCAGGTAACTTTATATTCTAAGGTGGAGAAAAAACAGACAAAGGTTCTCCCTGATTCTGCCAAAAATCACTGCAAACAAAACTCCTTTCTTAACGAAAGTGCAATGGTGAATGCTTCCGACTCGTTGGGGTGGGGGATTTTTTTTAAAGTTTAAACTTGAAGTCTCTGTCATGTTAAAGTGTTTTCCCAACAGATATTTTACCACTTAGTTCTATCTGTTTATCTCCAACTGTTGACACCTGTGTCAGTATCTAATTAACAAACCCAAAGTCTGTTCCACAGGGCAAAGAGTTCAATACATTTTTGTGTGAAATTCAATTTTTAACAAGGGCTGTTTGTAAAACATGCATGCCCCCTATATGAGCTATAAGTTGTAGTAGCAGCCATTGTGTGAATACGTTTTTTGTCACTGTGAACAACGGCAGCGATGGTGGTGGTGGTGGTGGTGGTGGTGGTGGTGGTGGTGCTTANAAATGCTAGCTGCTTCATGAAGATTGGCCAAAAAAGTGACTTTGTACATGTTTTTTTTATATTTGACCTAGTGACATAGTTTTTGGGCTCATATGACCCAGTTTCAATCTCTGCCAAGATTTCATTGGGACAAATGTTTTGACCAAGTTTCATGAAAATTAACCAATAATTGTGGCTAACATAGCGTCAACAAGTTTTCACTATAGCCATATAAGGAAAACAGCCCTGCCCCGCGGCGGCAATGTTTTTCAACGAACCTTCACCATTTCAAATTTTCAAACGCAGCTGAGCTATTGTTAGAAAAAATGTGCTAATCAAGTTTCATGAAGATTGGATAATAAATGTGACTTTTTGATCGTTTACAAGGTTTTACTATAGCCATATCAAATTTTCGAACTCAGACCAGATATCATGAGTACAAATATTCTGATCAAGTTTCATAAGCAATGGACCAAAAAGGTGACTTCTAGAGTGTTAACAAGGTTTTACTATAGCCATATAAGTTAAAAACTGCCCCGCCCCTTGGTGGCCATGTTTTTCATCCAACCGGAACCATTTTCAAACTCGTCCAAGATATTATTAAGACACATGTTCTGACCAAGTTTCATGAAGATTGGACCAAAAATGTGACTACTAGAGTGTTAACAAGGTTTTACTATAGCCATATAAGAAAAACTGCCACGCCCCCTGGCAGCCATTTTTTCATCCAACTGGAACCATTTTCGAACTCGTCCAAGATATTATTGGGACACATTTTTTAACCAAGTTTCATGAAAATTTGCTAATAAATGTGGCCTCTAGAGTGTTAACAAGGTAAATGATGACAACGGACTACTGAGGACGGACAAAGGACAAAAGGGTATCACAATAGCTCACCATGAGCATGTTTTGCGCAGGTGAGCTAAAAAAGTTTGAAGCCCAAATCCTTGCTTTGAGATCATCTACACATGTAGGTCATTCAACAGTAAAAGTTTGAGCAAGATCCACACAATAATTAAATGGAAGTTGAAAACACAAGCTTCAGGTAACTTTATATTCTAAGGTGGAAAAAACAGACAAAGGGCCCTCCCTGATTCTGCCAAAAATCACTGCAAACAAAACTCCGTACTTTACGAAAGTGCAATGCTTAATGCTTCCGACTCGGTGGGGTTGGGGGATATGTTTTTTAAGCTTAAACTTGAAGTCTCTTTCATGTTAAAGTGTTTTTCCCAACAGATATTTTACCACTTAGTTCTATCTGTTTATCCCCAACTTTTGACACCTGTGTCAGTACCTAATTAACAAACCCAAAGTCTGTACCACAGGGCAAAGAGTTCAATACATTTTTGTGTGAAATTCAATTTTAAATTTAGGATTTAAATGTTATATGAGCAGTATTTTGGGAGAATTGGGCTTAATGCACGAGCGTTAAGTGTTGTCCCGGATTAAAGGAAGTCTCTTCTTAACGTAATCCAGTGTAGGCCGAAAAAGTTGTCCCTGATAAGCCTTTGCGAACTGTGCAGACTAATCTTGGACGACACTTATGCAACTGCATTAAGCCCCGCTTTCCGACAGCCAGGTTCAATTATTTTCCCAAATCACTCCAAACAACAAACATGTAAGTTACTCATGAATATTTAATCTCCAGTCTCTTCAAAAAACAAAAGTATTCTTATTTATAACTGCAGGCGACACTTACACGTGATGGACGACTGCATCTCAGTCTCTCCAAACATGGACAGCATTGCCACCACGTTGTAGACTGGTTTCTGAAAGAAGTGTGTGTGCGGCGGACTGGTATTGTTCATCTGGAACCGTGCCAACAGCGACCGCTGCGTGTACTGGTGCGGGAACCAGCTCAGGAACGCATTGTCGTTGCTTAGCAACTGGTAGTTGTGTAATCTTGGCTTTTGGTTCGAAATAAAGGCTTTTTGATGCTGGAATATCACCTGTTATGAAAAAAAAGTATGTTATGTGTGCATCATAATAAAAACAAATAGTTTGATCAACAAGCATGAAAGATAGCATGTTTTGAATAATGCTATATTTTTGGATCATTTTAGTTGTATTTTTTTTTTAATATTAGAAAGAAGGTAGTAACTTTTCTCACAATAAAAGGAATACAGATATAACTTTATTTTGTGCAAGTCTTACCCATTCTTTACAAAAGTGGCAATTCGGCGAAACTCAACTAGTTGTAATGAAAATTATGCAGTTTCATGTCAATAACAGAAATGTTTATAAAAATTTAAAAATGTTTGTATTACTGTTTACTTCCCAAAACTAATTTGCAATTCTGATGCAGAATGAAAATATAAATTCAAAATGATCTGAAAAATATTTATTCACATGCCACTATTTTTTGTTCTATGATTCGCTCAAATAATAAAATAATAACAACTTTTTGTACTGCTTATTGGACATTTTTACCATGTTAAGATTGTTTAGTTTGTTTAGTGAGAATATCACTTACATCAAAACAAGTTTATCTCATTACACCAGATTCAGGCCTGAAAACATATACCAGCATAAGGCATTTCCTTCAATGTCAAACAGATAGTTACCTTAGCAACGATGGCAGCGTATGAAGAATCAGCCCGCCATTCTTCATCTTTTGACCAGCCAACCAAGGGATCAGCCTCACTATAAACAAACAGTTGTGAATGGGTACAAGAAATTGAGCTGTGCTCTGGGAAAACGGAGCTTAAAGCATGTGCGTCAAGTGTAGTCCCAGATTAGCCTTTGAAGTACGCACAGGCTTATCAGGGACGACATTTCCCGCATTTATGTAATTTTTCATTTAAAGGAAGCCTCTTCTAAACATAAATTTAGTCTAGGGTGAAAGTGTCGTCCCTGATTAGCCTGTGTGGACTGCACAGGCTTATCTGTGATAACACTTTTCACTCATGCATTAAGCCCCATTGACCACAGGGCGGCCAAATTATATTTTAGGTCAGATGTAATAATTTTATTGCCATGTATCCAAAAACTATAAATTCAAGAGCTTTTTCACAAAACTGTTTTATACTCCCGCTATATATTCAAGGGGAAATAAATCATGAATGTGTAGATGACTGGGGATAAAAAAGTGACTTGCACAACTATGCTTTATGTTGATCAGACATTTTACATTTAATCTCTTGAGGAATGTGGAAGTAGTTTGTTCCACAAACTTGTTACATTAAATGGGTGACAAACCGTCCAACCAACAAAGCTACTGACAGAGTGACTCCAATATATCCCCTCCCTGAAAGGGTATAATACCAGCATTCAATATAAAGTATTTTTATTGGTGTGAAAAAAGTATTATAATACTTAAACATTACCACTGGTGGTTCAATTTGGATTAAATTTGGAAAATACCTCAGAAGTAAACAATGTTATACATAAAAAGCTCATTCTTTATCCTTTTGGCATAAGTTGTGGTGTGTCTTCAAGAAATGGTTAACTATGAGACACAATCACTCAGAATATAAATGTCAAGTTCTTTACCTTATTTAAAGATAGAATGTATTTTCGTCAGAATAGTAAAAGCATGCTCTTGTTTTAAGAGGTGACGAAATCATGTGAGATGTATTTTCGGTAACAATCACATAACATATCAGTTTTATTTATTTTAAGTATAGAATTGAAACTTTCTAAAAAGATAGGACTTACAACATCATAACAAAAGGAAGTATGAAACTGCTATGCATGGAATTGAGGCTAAAACAAATCTGGATTTTAGGCCAAAAGATCCTACATTAAGCATTAAACCAGACCAAAAATCAAAAGGTTGCTGTGGCCTAGTGATTTTGTCTGCCTAGCAACCAGGAGGTTCTGGGTTGGATTCCCACTGTGGGAGCTCTCTTAAGATCTCCCTCAAAGACACCAAGTACTGGTTCTACCCAGGAAACGGCATCAAGAGCGTTTCAATAAGCCTTCGGCTTTCCAAGCAATTTAGCTTTAAATAAATAGGTTTGAACTTAACCAAAAATCAAAATAAATATTTGTCCAATTTCAAATACATCTTCCTATCCTCCCGAGAGACAAGCATACCAATTCAGATGATGGTAGATCAAAGTGTCCTCTAGATATGACGAAAAACAAATTAAACCTTGACATTTGACCTCTTGACCTCAAAATCAATAATTGTCTCCTTACCTCCCAGTAACAATCATACCAATTTGCATCATCATAGGTAAAAGTGTTCTTGAGATATCATGCGGAGACAAATTCAAGTGAAAAGCCACTGTGATGTAGATTTTTCGACTTGTTGACCTCAAAATCAATAGGCGACTGCCTAAACTCCCAAATAACTATTTGACTGATTTGCATTATCATATGTCAGAGTTCTCTAAATATCATGTGGACACAAAATACTCTATTGCATGAGGGACCATCCAACTGACCATCCTATCAACACATTTCTGTGTGAAATTCAATTTTTAAATATAGGATTTAAATGTTATATGAGCAGCATTTTGAGAGAATTGGGCTTAATGCATGAGCGTTTAGTGTTGTCCCGGATGAAAGGAAGTCTCTTCTAAACGTAATCCATTCTAGGCGGAAAAAGTTGTCCCTGATTAGCCGTTGCCAACTGTGCAGGCTTATCTGGGACGACACGGCAGGTGCTAAGCAATATGAGCCACGTTCTGAAAAATACTAGGCTAAATGCATGTCCGTAAAGTGTCGTCCCAGATTAGCAGTCTGCACATGCTTATCAGCGATAAATTTCCGCCTATACTGGATTTTTGTTTAGAATAGATTTCCTTAAAATGAGAGATTTAATATAAGCTGAAAGTGTCGACACTTTACGCACATGCATTTAGCAAAGTTTTGCCAGAACAGGACTTAATATAACCCAGCTTCTTCAAAAGGCGATGGGATGGGGCATAACAGCAGTACAAACTCATTAAAGAATGCTTTGACCGCCAATGTTGGAAATCTTTGCGAGATGGAATCCATGAGACTTATCTCATCTTCCAGCATCTTATATGAAGAACCATCGCCCTAGCAAAGAGAAAGCAAATACTGTGGCATCATTTAAGCATCGTTCTGGGGAAAAAGGGCTTAATGCCTGTGCGTAAAGTATCTTCCAAGATAAGCCTGTGCAGTCCCCACAGGCTTATCAGAGACAACACTTTACGCCTTAACTTAATTTTTGCTAAAAAGGGCCTTCTTTTCAAGGAAAAATATCATAAAAGCAGAAAGTGTAATCCCTGATTAACCTGTCCAAACTGCACAGGCTAATCTGGGTTGACACTTTACGAACATGCATTTAGCAAAGTTTTCCCAGAACAAGGCTCAGTTTATTCTGTACAGTAGTGTTAAAATTGGTGGAATGTTTTAATAATGACTGACCCATATGAAAAACAATTAAATTGTGTATCATTAAAACCATAATTGATGGCGCTTAAATAAAATAAATTTTACTACATAAAAGCTAGTATAATTATCCCCAAGCTTTTAAAAGCGTGGGGATATTGTGGTTATCTCCGCTGTCTGTCCGTCCGTCCTGGCCACTATCTCCTCCAACACTATTAGCACTAGAGCCTTGAAACTTACACACATGGTAGCTATGAGCATATGTGTAAGTGTGATGTTGCTGTATATGCTTGACATTTTTGTTCCATATTCAATAGTTTCACATACAACCCCCCTTATTACTTCAAAAGTTGATTATCACATGAGCAGCGTTCTGGGAAAACTGGGCTAAATGCATGTGCCTAAAGTTTCGTCCCAAATAAGCCTGTGCAGTCTACACAGCCTAATCAAGGACGCCACTTTCCGCTTTTATGGAATTTTTCGTTTAAAGAAACTCTCTTCCAAACAAATATCCAATCTAGGCAGAAAGTGTTGGACCTGATTAGCCTGTGCGGACTGCACAGGCTAATCTGGGATGACACTTAATGTACATGCATTAGGCCCTGTGTTTCCAAAGAGATTCTCACATAATTTAGTGTTTAGTAAAAAGGAGGTTAAAATGTTGATTATCACATTTTAGACCTTCTTATGGTATGACAGGAAATCAAGTCGGACGCCTGTCTCTCCTGTAAAGTAGTTTGTTCCATTCACAACGTGTTGCAGCAGGGCATCCGAGTATAGCGTACCACCGCAACCGTCACCAGGACCACCCAACTTCAGGTCGGTGGAGGCAGCTTTCAGACCCTCGGAGCAAGCATCATAGTAATTGAAGAAGCCTGGGTTTATGAAATTAAAAATACATGTAGGTTAGAGTCTAGAGTTGAATACAGATCAGCTTATTTCGATAGGCTAAGACAGCTCTTCAAAACTGTCGTAAGTTATTAACGATTCATAGATCAGTTGCATGGATGGTTAGAAACCCACATTTGCTTAGGTCAGGAGAGGATATTGAAAACTATTCCTGGTTTAATCTTAATTATACAAACATAATATTAAATTAATATCACTAATACAAGTATTTATATCAGGCCAAAGAGTACTTTACGTATAAGTCTTAACCCACGTATCTATTTTTAATAAATATTCCTAACAGGCAGTTTTATTTGTTTATTCTAATAATTGTTTGCCATCATTATTTTACTACACAATTAAGAAAACAAAATGTAGGCCCACGTGGTTATCATTAAATTTAGCTATATACACAAGTATCAGATAAATGGAAACAATAACGTCCAACACTAACTGGTTGTTCATACCAAATTTAAGTTGATAACATTTTCCGCTAACATTAATTTGTACTACTAAATTGCAGTGAACAAGCAAATTCGTTGAATTGATATCCCCCGCCAAACGAGAGCTTTGTCACAGATACAAAGGGCAATAACTCCGTTATTAACAGTTGGTGTACAACACCATTTGGCGCGCATCATCCTCGTATCCATATATATACTCATACCAAGTTTCAATGAAATCTGCCAAAACACTTCCAAGATATGGCTGCAGACACAAAAGTGCCGGACGGACAGACAGGGAAGGACGGACGAACAACGCCAAAACAATATCCCTCCGCCTTTGGCGGGGGATAACAAACTTAAAATGTTATGAATTTTAAATATCAAATACCAATAAACTGAAAATGTTATGCATTTTGACATATCAAATATCAATTAATTAAAAACCTTATGCATTTGACATATCATTTATATGTAATATGTCAAAATACATAACATTTTCAGTTTATTCACTAAAATTTAATTATATCAACAACAAACAAGGCTTGTCACCATAGGATGACATATGCCCCCCTTTTCCACATTTTTCAAAACCTAAAGGCAAAACCTAAACGTGAAGTGTGATTGAAAGACGGACAGACAGACCGACAGGCAGACAGACAGACAGACGGACAGTGTGATCACTATATGCCCACCTTCGGGGGCATAAACATGATAAACGTTATTGTTTCCTGTTATCTGATATTGAGCCAATTCCAAGAAACACCTGTCAGATCAAAGAAAAATTGCATTGTAAGTGTTTAGCATTCAATAAACACACACAAGTTCTGATGCTTTGCTATCAGACCACGTCATGGTTTAATTCTATCTCAAGAGCTTTGCAGATTTTGGCAAAATATAATTTCATCTATTTCACCATTACTCTTTGGTAATAACACACACTTCTTAAACATGCTCAAATTGTTAAGGTACCCTTATGAGGCATATGGCTTATTAGCTAATGAAATATATCAGACTCATGTTTCTAATAATGTCCAAATAATTATATGTAATTTTCACCTTGAACGGTCATGTTTACGTCATCAAAGTCGTGGCAGTCCGGTTCATTCCACGTTTCAAAGTTCCACTTGGACACCCAGCCTACACCATACTGATCTGTAACCATGGAAACAGCAGTTAGCCGATTGGATTTGGTATAAATAACAGTTAAATGCTGCAGTTGTCAGTTATAGACCTAAGTATAAGCACTTCGAGATGGTAAACCAGCTTACCCAGCTGGAAAAAGTGTGAGTAGGTTAACTGACATCCATGATATTACTGAAATACTGTTGAAAACAGCACAAAAATAAAATTAAATTAAACACACAAATATCCTTTAGCAACAGTTGAAACAACCAGTACAGAACATTAGTGAATTACCTGTCTACAAATGAACATATGAACTGCACTCTGGGAAAAAGAGGCTAAATGCATGTGCACGGGCTAATCAAGGATGACACTTTTCACGTAAACTGGCTAAGTGATTTTGTTTAAACGAAAAATAACATAAAATCGGAAAGTGTCATCTCTGATCAGCCAGTGCGGACTGCAGAGGCCAATCTGGGACGACACTTGACGCACATACATTATGTTTTCCCAGAAAAAGGTTTTAACTAAACCAAACCAAAAATGGTGGAACCTGATTCCTTCAATACTTCTTGTAAAGAGAACATGAGTCATCAAAGAACATCACAGGACCCATCACATATGTATTGGCTATGGGCGTATTGCAATCCCTCCATACCTAAATAACAAGAGTAGAAACTAAAATTCTGACAATCTAGAAACCTTGTTCTTCATACTTCTTGTATAGAGAACACAAGTCATCAAAGAACATCAAGGGAGCCACCACAAATTTAGGGGCTATGGGCTTATTTCATTAACTCAATAACTACATTACAAAAGTAGAAACGCGAAGCCTTTTTCTTTCAATACTTCTTGTACAGTGAACAAAAGTTGAAATATCAAATTTAAGGCCATGGGCTAATTTCAATCCTTCATGCATGGATTTTATCTACCTCTATTATAGAAATACCTGTAATATATTGAGCAAAGCTGAGTGAATTGTTTAAAAGAACTTTATTATATACAAACAAATTAAAACGTAAACTTACAAAAAAAAAATCATCCCTTCATTACCTTGTCACTGTGACCAGGTCTAGAAGCCAGTGTATGCAGACCTGCTCAATACCGGACCTCGGTATGGCTCCCAGCATGGCGATGTTATACTGCATGTCCATACTCAGATCAAATGCAGCGGCATCTGTGTGAGGAAGTGGGGGCTGAAATAGACAATTGAGCCTCGTTCTGGAATAACTGGGCTTAATGCATGTGCGTAAAGTGTCGTACAAGATAAGCCAAATCAGGGACGACCTTTTCCGCTGTTATGGTATTTTTTGTTTGGAGGAACTATCTTCTTAGGGAAAACCCAGTTTAATCTGAAAGTGTTGTCCCTGATCAGCCTGAGCGGACTGAACAGGCTAATCTGGGACAACACTCTAAGCATATGTTTTAAGCATGTTTTCCCAGCACAAAACTCAATTAATGAACTTTAGTGAACAACTTTACAGCTTCTATAGCATGTTTCAAATTTAAGCTTGGCTACAAAAGTGACTTACACCCCCCCCCCACATTTGTCACAGTCATGAAAGCTATGCCCTTGGCTAAGTTTATTAGCCTATAATAAAGGAAAAAGTTTATCACCATGCATGAAGATTGTGCCTTGTGCATGTAGACTTCATGGTTGCCACATATTTCAAGTTTCAATGAAATCACTTGAGAAATATAGAAAAGGTTTGCTCCATAGATATTTAATATTTTATGTCATATGGCAGCAATGCTCAGTGCAACGTCTCAATAATCACAGAGTGGATCACCCACCGCACATGCAAATTTTGTCTTGCACATCTGCATCTGATGGTGAAGTGAAGATATATTTCAAGTTTCAATTAAAACGCTTGAGAGATGTAGAAGTATTTCGCTCCATACACATACACTTATAACATTTTATAAAGCAGTAATGCCTGGTGTAAGGATAACTGACTAACCAATAGTGTCTCCACTATTCCTATGCTCAAACTTTGCTACAGTATAATTATGTTGGTTTAAAGAATAATCCATTGATTTTATGTTCAGATTTAAAACATGCCAAACAATTATGAAATGTGTAGAGAATTTCTGTTATTCATGAGGCAATTTTTCTTACGGAAGTTCTCCACTTTCATATGTAGAAATTCACAATGTGTATTGTTTAAAAAATACAACATTATACTCATACTATTTTGTAATATTGGTGTACACATATGGTATGAACATCTTTGCATAATTAGAGCCTCGTTCTGGGAAAAGTGGGCTTAACGCATTTGCAGAAAGTGTAATCGCCTGTGAGGGACTTCCTTTAAATTAAAAATACCATAAAAAAAGAAAGTGTCGCCCTTGATTAGCCTGTGTAGACAGAACAGACTAATCTGGGACGCACATGCATTAGGCCCATTTTCCCACAACAAGGCTAATGAGATGACCAGAATCCTGTTGATTTCCAGAAATGCCATAGAGGTCTGACAGTCTCGGCGGTGGGTACATGAATCTCCACCCCTGTTACCAGGTTAATTATCAATGAAAGACAAAAGCAAACCAACAGCAAATCCCTCATCTTGATCTGGTGATGAATATCTGTAAGTAATGTTTTTAATGCATTACGGTGGTTAACAGAGAAATATTAGTGATTTAAATGTTGTAAATTACTGTTTAAAACAATGAAAATTAACAGTGAAAATTATCATGAATTTACAGTGTTATACTGTCAAATGACGTACTTGAAATGAAGTCATGACGTTAATATTTATGCACAATTTCCAGTTTAACACTTTTAAAATGTTAACAAACTTTGTAAAAAGAATAAAATAAAATAAAAATGTTTTGATTTTGATAGATTATCAATTTTATTTAGCTATTTATCATAACATTTAGTATTTATTTAACTCTTTATCAAAGAAATTAATATTTTCACTAAAAACTGCCCAACTCATGTAACTATAGTTTCTCTGATCATTCATATTGTAACTATAGTTTCTCTGATCATTCATATTGTAACTATAGTTTCTCTGATCATTGTAAAAAAATTATAATCAACCAAAACCAACAAATATCCTTTACATAACTGTGCCTGAGAAATGTTAAACATAAGCAGGGCTTCCCTTTTACCTTATTTTTTGATGGTAAGCCATATTTGCATTACAACAGCATCGTTCTTTCAACGTTTACTTTTTAATGATTTTTTTATGAAACACAAGTTGTAGCCAAATGGGTAAATTTATAGAGCTATATTAATGGATCAATTTGTAGCACAAAATGTGTTAATTTATATGGCCGATGGATGGGTCAATTTGTCGCGCAAAATGGGTCGATTTGTATGGCCAAATGGATGGGTCAATTTATAGTGCCAAGTGGATCAATTTGTAGCACCAAATGGGTCAATTTGTATATTGATATTGTATGGTAGGTTCTTGTGGAGTCGTGGTTTCTTTTTGAAGAGTGGGTATAGAGATCGCGTGAAATCGCTTGATAGAATGTTTGCACATGATGCAGTTCGTTACAGAAAAAAAAACAGGTAAATATTATAATTCATCATAACTCGATAGGTTCTTATCAAATATTTCCTCCTTAATTTATTGTTAATAAAGTGTTTCTAAGTAATACAAAAAAAAACGTTTATTTATGAGTATTTAAATGCTATATTGTCTGTTGACATTTTTGCACAAGAAACTAACCTCCCCTACAATGTCAGTTTTAAGGCTTTTGATATATCATCAACAGATCAACATTTAAAAAAAAAAGCAACAAATATAAAGACCGAATGTTAATAATTATGTTTTTATTGATTCATGGTCGTATATCAATAAAATATTTATGAAGTAAGGTCTGTATGAAAATAACACACGACTCAACAAGAATAACTGAATAGCATTTCATGAATCCGGGTCCATTCGCCCTAATTTCAGTTCGCCCTTATTCCCATTTCCCCTAATTCCTGTTCGCACTGGGTCCGTTCGCCCTAAATGTTATTATCAGAGCAGGGAAAATATCAAAGAAAAAAGTGTTGTCGAAATATAAAAGACGGTGTTCTTTAACTTGTAAGCGTGCCTGTAACAAAGGCCAGTAATGTTCACTAATTGCTTATTATATTAATTAATGAAAACTTAAGGTACAAACTTGCTTACATGTGTGAAAAATCAAGATGGCGCTCTTTAACTTGTAAGCGTGTTTGTAACAAAGGCTAGTCCATATAAACGGACTCCCAGAGCCTATGACATTTTTTGCTTTGACGGCTCTGGGAGTCCATATGCACCCCTTCATAAACATGGTTGCAAAAATTTAATCAACAATGCAAGGGTTAAGGAACACTGAAACTGCAAGACCTTATTAGCGTTTACCTGTCTTAACCACAAACTCGTGCAAATTGTACCATTAAAGCAAGAAATAATTGCTTTTTATTGACTTTGATTATCTTTCGCACGATGTATCCACCATCTTGGAAAAGGGAGACAACTGACCCAATTTCCGTTAGGTTGCACTTCACCAATATTTTGTGCATCGGGTTATGTTGATGTAACCCAAGCTGATGACAATATAAATATTCGTCACAAAATACCCTGTTTCAATTTTCAAAACATAAAAATGTCAACGAGAATAGTGTGTTGAAACATCGTCGTGTTTTTTAGGGTGCATGCAAAGGATAAAGTCTGTACGTTGCCGTTCAGGTAAATTTAACATGTTTATTAAGTTTATTCATTATTTTCCTCAATTTGTCTCGAACGACGTCTGTTTAGTGAAGCGCACGGATTCCGTGCGCTTAACTGCACCCATGGTTATGAAGGAGTAAATATGGACTCCCAGAGCCGTCATAGCAAAAATTATCATAGGCTCTCAGGGAGTCCGTTTATATGGACTACGTTTATATGGACTATAACAAAGGCCAGTAAATTTCACTAATTGCTTATTGTATTAATTAATGAAAATTTAGGTACAAAATTGCTTACATGTGTGAAAAATCAACTGTTCATACCCCAGTATGTAAATGATAATATAGGACGAACGGACCCTCGGCGAACGGACCCAGGGCGAATGTGTAACTAGGGCGAACGGATCCGATACCGCATTTCATGGCCATTTATTTTAATAGTGGGATAGAACGTCATTGTCATAAATCGCGCTATGCACTTTCTGAAAGTTACAAGATGCTTCCAATGATTTGTCTTATTTCATTAACTCCTTGATAACGTTGTTATGTGAACAAAATCGATAATTATTAGAAGTATAATAATAATAATACCCGAATTAACCAAAATTATGTGATCTTCATTGTGGCGAACGTTAGAACAAGGGCAGTAACTCAACTGCCTTCATATTCGGTTACAGTCCACTAACATTGACATATATCAGAAGTAAAATAAGTCTACAGAACCACCCATTGAAAGAAGCAAGGTAAAGAAAATAGCATTTTCTGTTTAATTAAAGCTGTTCATTAGTGATAATAATAATGCCTGCAGTGACGTCACTTAGCAAAGTCAATTAAGGAATCACGAGTTATTGCATCTCCTTGTTTTCTAATACTTGGCTTGATTTGTCTACATGTTTTCGTATTTTGTAGTGTCATTTAATTTATGAACACAAACAATTGTAATAAGTTGAAAAGTTTAAATAATAATGACAGCAAATAAGAAGATAAACACGTAAAATGTGCTTGCCCTCGGATTCGAACTCGTGACCTCACGCCCGTCATCCTGATACTTCGATATACGGGAACAGAGAAAAACAAACGCCACGCGCGAGAAGTTAGTTTTTAAGGATTTGTTTGCATTTATGTGCTGTTAATTGGGTTTCCCGACACGGAACACTGTTTAACCGATTAATGGTTTAGCACTTCGTATTGCTACTAGCTACTACCGTGTTTAAGAAAGAAATACATGATGGATTCCATAAAAAAAGAACACGAGAAAATTCCATCGAAAATCAGCTTGTTCAGTACATATTTTAACAGAAAAAAATACTAAGAATTAAAAAAAAATCGTGTTTTATATTTTATTTAAAATATCAATATGTCTATTAATGTAACAACATGTAAAATTGGTAATTTACTAACGTATTTGAGTAAATTTAAATGTGTAAAGAGTCGGAAGCCACATTTGCATGGACACTTCTTTAACCGAGTGCCCACTTTGTTGAAAGTCTCCGTTATCCGACGTGCTCTTAATCGGGAATCAAAGTGTATACATCATGCATACCACCTATACAGATATGCTCTGTATTCGTTCATAGTTAATCGAATACTATCAAACTTTCAGTATTTGAGGCACAGTAATTACTCTACATGCTGGAATAGCAAACGCAATTATTGCAATATTTTAGTATTTTTATTTAGTTGAAATGTATACTGATCATCCACTTCATGCTTTTTTTCATTGGAATTTTCTTATTATTTGGCAACAATCTCCCATTCTTCCATGAAACTCTTTCTTCACAATACAAAAGGTTATAACATTTATCAACTCCAGCATGTCCCGTGTCTCAAAGGACGCTGCACTACGTCATTTCATAATTCACGTTACATATCGGTATTCCGAACGTCAAAGTTTTTAAAAAAGTTCATGAACTATATTTCCCCAGCCATCACCGTCCGAACTAATTACTTATTTATATGTATTGCTGAAAACATCGTCAATTTGTAAGCATATATACCGCCTACATGACAAAATAAGTACAGTAATTACAATATATAACTGACGAAAATACAGAACATTCCTAGCGGAGAAAATCTTGTTACCATCCTCTAGTCTATTATTTTAGGCAAAGTAACCAAATAAGGCATGTTAACTACACCATAATGTATTTAAAACAATATTACATAGGTTTAATTCAAGCTGGAGTAACCGCATTAGAACGGTCATATCTAAGCACTGAGGGTTAAAATCAGGTTTAAGTTCAGAAAACCCAACACACATATATACGTGTAAAAACATTAACATAGGAGTAATGCAATTCAAGAAAACAACAATACACGAGAACGTTATTTTCTTTTTTGAAATACACAATATACATTTACACGATTAAAACACGATCATCCCGAGCTAAAGAACAGACACTTTTTGGTGTGTGTTTAGGCTTCCAGAAATTGGGGTTTTCATCGTTGCCTTGCACTTAAGCTACTTCCCCCTTCATTTTCATTTCAAAACAGAATGATATAATTGCTGCAAATTGTGTTTGTTTAATTAAAACGTGAAACTTCTCACTAGACCCAACACAAAAGTCCGACGAAAACCCCCACGTGTTTGTACCTTATATAATTAAAATTTGATCTACCATATTTCGATGACAGGTCACGAAAGTAGAGGTACTATGCGATAAGATCATTAAAGTAGTAATGCAATTTGATATTAAAATAATGTCTATGAAATGGTTGAAGATTCTTTACACTATTATTAAATTGTATTCATTCTTCAATGTCGTTTTCGAAAAGTGCGAACACTTTACCAATACGGCCGCAAAGGGTATCGGTATAACTAACATAAGCTAGTTGTAGACGGGCATGCGGGATACCTTATCGGGTTTTCCAGTTATTTTAAGGATATACGTTAGTTAAATTCACGTGTACTCATAACAATAATATGTTCAGTAGTGGGACGCAGTCATATACGGCAATCTGTTTTAGCCAATATCGCTGTCTTACATAAATTATTAAAGACGACGCAGCAGACTTTATCTGCAAAAATAACTATATACCTGGAACACTGCGATCACTTAGTGCTGAGATGAGCTTTACGCAAAATGATTGAAATATATTCTAAATACACAACACATCACCCGTTCATGGTACTGTATGGTTCTAATTATATATCCATCACTTAAAAACTGAAGTGAACGCAATGGCCATGATACCATATCTGTTTTAAAGGTTAAAAACTGTTTCAGGTACGAAATATTAATTTAATTTTGTGTTCGTTAATAAATAACGCAGGGCCATTTTAGACTTTAGCGAACCTAGTCTTTTAGAATGTAGAATGTAAGCATATTAATAATGACTGCTGATAACAATACGGTCATCGCTGAAAACCTAAATTTAAATGTAATGAGCTCTGTTGAACTTTTAGTTTCAAAGCGACCTTTTCACAGATTTTGGTATGTTAGGGAAGTTTGTCATGATATTCTTTAAATTGATAAATGTAAACATTTTAACTAAAACGTTCCAGTAAAAAAAACAACACAAGAATACAATTAAAGAAAGAAAAAAAAGTAATCCACAACTGGGCTCGAACCACTGACCCCTGGAGTAAATGTCGGTCATCTGTTCTGATGTAGTCTGTTAAGTATGTTATATTATATATTAGCAATCCTCGTAATGTCACAAAATATTACGATAACAACAGAACTCTCCCAAATTATTCAATCGTTTCGCATTCGTAAAGCTTTATACTTTTCAGGTTTTGTAATCGTCAAAAGATGCATACTATTGATATTTTAGAGCATGGTAAATGACTAAATGTTCATTATTATTTTTTCTTCGCAAATATCATAACTACAACGAAAACTTGCAAATCTGAAACATTTTTGGTCAATTTACCAAAACGTGAAAATGCCCGTTTTAATGCTGCATGGTGTTAAACTAATACACGTTTCATGACATATTTCACCACCGGATTCGCCATTGAAGCCTCTGTCTCGTCTGATATCAAATACCAGTATACACAGGAAGACTCATGGCGATTGACATGTTAAATATATTCACCGTGGACATAAATCCGAGCTAAAATTGTGGCAGTGGTAAAGGGTTAAAGTGACAGTCCATCGTTTTTTGCATATAAATCGTATAGCGATAAATAAACTTTACATAAATCCATTGAAATATTTTTTTTTATCGAGGTTGACATCAAGCGGCTGGTCAAAATCGGTTTTCAACCGATAAAATAATATATAAATGATCATAAATACATGCAATAGGCGAAAATCATTGCAGCGTCGCGAGTTATGCAAATTTATCTATATTTAGCTTTCGCTAAACATTATTAGCATATGGAAGATAAATATATAGATTCAGCAAAAACGTAGGGTTGCAACTCAGTTTCCGTCTGTAACAGATGCATTGTATTTGCATTTAGTCTTACAATCCCTCCGCTAAATTCGCCCGTATCCGCAACTGTGTTTGTTTAGGTTTGAATTAACGTGTCGAATCATGAATATTTATTAGGTCGTTTTCGTACTTTACCGTACTCGACCCCAAAATAAAAATCGCTATATTGTTTGTTTTCAACTGATTTCAATCGGATTTTCAGTGATATCCTCAATAAAAAGACGTTTTCTTACGATTCTGCCCATATATATAGCTATGAACTGTCACTCTAACTCTGTAAGACTGCTTACTTAAAGCCCCTATAACGCTCAAAATCAACGAATATTTCGTTAAGTATTTCTTAAAATAAATTTAACACATAAACAATCAGTGTTACTAATACAATAGCCAAAATGTTAACTTTTTTTTTAACAAAATATGGTAGAAAATGTTCGTTGATTTTGAGCGTTATAGAGGCTTTAAATCTGTAAGACTGCTACTAAACTCACATCTCCAATAGAACTTATCAGAATACATTCGCCTTAAATTTGAACACAACAACCATTTTTTATCTGTCCAACAGTGGGCAACGTTAACTTTTGTCCGTATTTTTAATATGTTAAAACCATTGGTCTGCTGATGGTTAATTTCAAACGCGAAGATTAGGGCCTGGTTGCTCGAGACTGTATGGACTAGTTCAGCTATCAGCCGTTCATTTTTGGATCAAGCTTAGTATGTGACTTAATTATTAACCGTTTAAGATATGTGTTAATAATTGTTAACAAATATGTATGCTCGAATAATTTGCATATGTTTAATATTAATATCATTTATTTCAAAATAAGTTTCATTTGGGTATGAAGTTAACAGACTGTTACCTTAACCGGCGGTTAGAGTTTGGGGCAACCAGGTCTTAGATCTGAGCAGGAATATTATCAATTCAAACGTAAGGTGAGGTAACGCAGAGATTTGACTGGAACCAGCATAGCTGGATCAAAAGTTGTATGTGATAGCAAGGAACGACAACTCTGCGTGGAGATTGGTAGTTTACACATTCTTCAGTTGTCTACCTCGATATTATTATTCATATACATGTAGTTTACTTCCGTAACAAATGAAAACCCACACAGCGTGTAAACATATCTTGATTTAAACCAATACAAACGATTATTTGATATCGAGTGAGTTATTGTGATGCAGTGTTATTTATGGAAATGCCATAAAGCTCAGTTTGGTAAGTTTTTACATCGATTATTGTTGTTAATGGGGTCCTACTAAATGCTGCTAAGACGCACAAAGATACACAAAGACGCACAAAGACACACAAAGACGCACAAAGACACACAAAGACGCATAACGACGCACACAGACATACAAAATACTCATTATTAATACTTTATAAAGCTATTCATTTGTCGGAAAGATGCTTATTTTCTCTAGAATAAATACAAGCAGTCTTACATTGTTTCATTACTGTCAGCAAATACGTTACTTATAAATGTAGTTTGATTTACGGTTCACGTTTTTACGTTGGTTAATGTAAGTAACACGGACAACGGACACACTCAACGCAGAATTCCAATTTTGAGCTGATAAAGAAGACCGAACATGCCAATACATGCACAATCAGTATTAAAGGCAGCTGTATAAATATAAATAATACACGGGAAGTTGTTTTCACGGAACTTTCCAAGAACATTATTCCACCTTAAAACTACGAGAAATAAGAAATCCAAAATTGTTTTCCGTTATTTCAAAACTATGACAATTTTCTTTAAAACGATACTAGCTTAATATTGTGTTTATAATAACAGTGTGGAAAAATAAATACCATAGAATGAAATTATCAACTATAGTGTAGCTTGTTGCTAGGTAACCCTAGCCTAATCACTTTGGTGAATTGGTCTATGCTATGTTATTTCTCTACTTTCAGTCATATATGTGACTAAAGTAATTATTGCTAGGCTTAGTATTACCTTAANTAGTCCTTTAGAATGTAGAATGTAAGCATAGAAATAATGACCGCTGATAACGGTAGAATCATCGATGCAAACCCAAATATAAATTTATTGAGCGCTGTTGAACTTTTAGTTTTAAAGGATGCATGGTGTAAAATAGAAAGACTAGTACACGTGTTATGACATATTTCACCACCGGATCCTCCATTGAAGCCTTTGTCTCGTCTGATATCAAATACCAGTATGCACAGTGAGACTCATGACGATTGACATGTGGTATATCAATCGTGGACATAACTCAAAGCCACAATTGTGGCAGTGTAGTAAAGGCTTAACTATGTAAGACTGCTTACTTAACTCACTTCTCAAATATAACTTAACGGTTTACCTTCGCTTATAATTTGAATACAAAAATCATTTTTATCTGTCCATCAGTGGGCAACGTTAACTTGTGTCCGTATGTTTAATATGTTAAAACCATTCGTCTTCTGAAGGTACATTTCGAACGCGAAGATTAGGGCCTGGTTGCTCAAAACCTTAACGACTAGTTCAGCTTACAGCCGTTTATTTTTGGATCAAGCTATTTGTGTGACTTAATTTTTATCCCTTTAAAATATGTGTTAATTATAAACAACTGTGTATGCTCGAAATATTGTATATGATTGATAAAAACATTGATTTGAAAATAAATTTCATTTGGGTCTGGGTCTGAGATTAACAGACTGTTACCTTAAGGCGTATTGCTGCAGTTTTGCCGATTGTTTTCCATCAAATAGATTTTTTTCAAAATTTATATTCAAGTAATACATACAAAAAATATATAAAAAATGAAATAAAAACATATGGTCACCTGCCTTGTTTTGATTTTATTCACCATTATATAACATGTACTTTTTCATTAAAACTGAAAAATCTCTAATAGCGTCAACATAATTAATAACCTATGAAATTGGCAACATGTAGGTATTATATAAGCCATGATACATCATATACCATTTAATTAAACCACACAAATTATTACTATTTTAATCACATAAATAACATTTTAAAAAGTTAGGTCTAATAGAATTCTGCGAAACTGCTCAAATACATTCATATACGTGTATATATCATAAAACAAAACAAAAAACTGGGGTCACCGCACTTTTAACAGAGAAATTTTGTTAAAACGATCACTACCGTCTATGTCAAATTTCATAAAATACGGCAATTTAGAAAACCCAAGTACCGGTACATAGATTGCTTGAAATATACATGTACATACAAATTACAATTTGTTTATAATCTTAACTGGGATCACACCAGCTTACCAATATACATACACACATAATACGATAATTAATCACAACATAAGACCATACAGTATCAAACTCGACCTTAATCATCAATAACTTACAGGGACTTGTTCACAGAATTCGTCACGTTTTAAAGTTTGTGATTAAATGCTTTAAATTGATAAATGAAAACAACGTGACTAATGAGCCCCAGTATAAAACAAGAATGCAATTAAAGAAAAAAAAAGTTAACCGCACCTGGGATCGAACCACTGACCTTTGTGTAATGAACCCACTCGGTAATCTGTGATGATACTGATAAAAACTATTGGGTTGTGATAAGGGCGATATCGGCGTTACTATAAATTTATCATCGGTTAAATAAACTGCCGCAACGCCCCTTAAGCGGCGGTTAGAATTTGGAGCAACCAGTCCTTAGATCTGAGCAGGAATATGATCAAACCAAACCTTAGGTAAGGTAACCGCTGAACGTAGTTTACGTAGTTTACACATTCTTCATTTGTCTACCTCGATGTTATTATTCATAGGGTTTACTTCCGAAACAATTGAAAACCCACACAGCTTGTAAACAGGCATTTGTTTTAAACCAATACAAACAATCAATTGATATCGAGTGAGTTATGGTGATGCAGTGTTATCTATGGAAATGCCATAAAGTTCAGTTTCGTAAGTTGTTACATCGATTATTGTTGTTAATGGGCGTACAATGTCAAATAATTAAGAATCTATGCACTTTCGATTTCATTCAAAACTGTCGACAGTAATTTATTTAAGGGTTTTTACGCACTGATTTTAATAGAATTAATTAGTTCTTGAACAGCAGTAATAGCTATTTTGATGTTGTTTTGCAGAAAAATATAAGTGTGAAGGAAAATGTCGGACTACAAGGACATCATTCACAACCCGGAAACCCTGAACTGGTTTAAGGCGGCCATGGGTATGAACATAACACGTGACTGCCTGCTTGACATTGTAAAGGAGATAAGTCAGGCGTGTTATGATAACATTCGTAAAGAGATAAAGAAGCAACTCGGTGTTCTAGAGAGCGTTGTCTGTAATCAGTGCCAGACTCAAAATGTCGTACCGTGCGACCCTACGAACATAACCTGTAAAATAATACGAGGGAAATGCGCATTTCATGAAATTCACAAGCCGCGAAATTGCCCAAATAATAATTTATGCAATGCAATTTGTAAACAACTAGTAAAACATCACCGATTTCGCTCTCAACAAAACCCACAAAGCTTTAAAGGTCCTACGTGGATTAACACGGATGCCTCGAAATGGTGCTCGGAGCCCTGGCAGATTTCGAAGTGTTTTATGTCAAAAGATGGGTACAAAGACGCCAACGAAGCAGAAGGAACCGACTTCAACGGCATAGTCAACGTCATATACAACTGTGAATACTTCCAAACGTATTTCAAGGACGACCTGACACAACTGGAAAATGTGTGCACGAAGGTAACATAACCGAGGAAACAACTTGATATTACGTCGATATGTATTAAGAATTAAAAATAATAATGTAAGAAGGTACGCCATATAATTATAATCAAAGTCCGAGTAAAATCTTGTGTCCAACATTTCATACACGTATAAACTCTAGAACATGCCAAAAGTAAAAACTAAGCGTACCACATGAGAAACAATTTAACCTTTTTTTACACAACTGTGTATGTTTACAAACACTGCATGAATATAACATTCAAAATAGAAGAAATTTGGGCGAATTTGTTTACAATATTGTTATTACATGACTGAAAGGGCATACTCTCTGTACAATCGTCATGCCCAAGCACTTCATGAATATTTTTGTGTGTATATATGATAAAACAAATGAATTTATCACATAAGTTATCAACTAACTCACATTCTAGGCCAGAGGTGTGGGGCGTGATGTACGACATTCCTCCACAATGTCCATGACGAGACAGGACAGTGACAGAGCCATCGACACGCTGGTATCGCTAATGCAGAACCTAAAACACGTCGATCACCAAGCTGCGTCACGGACGGCAGTGGACAAGTTAACACAGGTTTGACATGTACATGTTTGGTGTTCATTTTAGCTCACCTTGTGGTCAGGTCAGCTTGATCAGACAACCTGCTACTAGTACTACGTAACTAAATACAACTTGTACCGTGGTCGGCCTCTAAACCGGCTCCCCCACTATACTATCATGATAATTCGGACTGCTTAGTGAGGAGGGTATCTAGGTAACCCAGCAGCACAAAGAATAAGACCTGACATAGGGCGGCTGAACACTTTATAGTGTCAACGGCTAACCCAGGGGCAGTGGGCATATGACACACCTGTACGGGAAAATAAGACACCCCGCTAGTACCACTAGTCCAGGGGAGCACATTAGACAAGGGTGAGTACAACTTCAGTCTACCGGCCAGGGTTACGCATTGCAGGCTAGGTTTTGGTGAATCAAAGGCTTAGAGAGTCAACCCCTACTTCCAATCCGGAGCAGGAGTACCCAAGGCGGTCTGATCTTGTCTAAAATTCTTTCTGGTAACTCCTGCGACGCTGCTAGTGCAAAGATGTATCGGCTTTGCCTTTCCACTGGACTTATAAGCTTGTGTGGAGAATGGGAAAGTGTTAGAACACTGTTTCCAGGATAATCGAATGACCTCCAGATCATCAGTGATGCCCGAAATACCTCATTTATCAATTATGAATTTGTGAGACTACAGGTGGATATCGCTATACTGCAAGAGACGCGGCTTGATGATTCTGGAACAATAAGAGAAAATGACGTTACATTCTTCTGGCAAGGGAGTGCCACAGAGTATGGCGTTGGTATCTCCGTCCGTAATCCTCTGCTGGGGATGATAAAACCATGCCAACAAGGAACTGCAAGAATGTTATCAATACGTCTCCACACCACCTTTGGGCTAGGCAACCTGATCAGTTTTTCTGTACCAACAATCAGTTCCACCAAGGATTCCAATGACGATTTCCACAGCCAGATAGACTTGCTTATCAACAGGAATTCGACAGAAGAACACCTGGAACTGCTGGTTGACTTAAATGACAGAGTGGGCGCCGATCACGACTCTTGTTCCCCATGTCTGTAGAACATCGGCGTTGGAAGGATAAATAAAAATAGGCAACGACTCCTTGTGCTGTGCCAAAACCATGACGTCAGCATCACCAACATCCTCTTCCAGACCAAACCACCACATAAATGACTAAAGAAGGCAATCGAGAGCCTGTCCTCAGGAAAAGCCTTACGGAAAGATTGCATACCAGAAGTCCTTAAATGCGGCAACAGTGCGCTTCTAGAACATCTGCACAAATTCCTGTCAGTGCTGGGAAAAAGGATCTGTACCTCAGGACATGAGAGATGCAAAAATCATCACCCTCTACAAGAACAAGGGCGATAGAAGCGACTGCCACATTAATTGAGGTATATCCCTCCTGAGTGCTGTGGTTCAAGTCTTAGCACGTGTCGTCCTGAACAGACTACATAAGCTTGCTGATATAGTGTAGCCAGAGTCAATGTGCGTGTAACGCTCAGAAAAATCAAACATAGATAGGATCTTCTCTATCAGGCGACTGCAAGTAAAGTGCAGAGAGCAACACAAGCCCCTCTTCCTTGCCTTCATAGATCTGACTAAAGCGTTCGACCTTGTCAGCAGAGATAGATTCTTTACCGTTCAGACGAAGATTGGATACCCACCGATAAATCTGAGTGTGATCNAATACATAATGAATAACATAATATTATACCTTGTAGCAGATGATTACTCATATTTGAGAGTAAGAGAGCATACCTTGAGTTCAAGCACTTATCGGAGTTACCAAGTTAGCAATATCTGCCCACTGGTTATATTCAGAATGTTCACATTGTTGGGCTGAAATGCAGTAAAATTATGTTCATGACATCATTATAACAGCAGCGCTCTGGAAGACGGGCTTAAGACATGTGCGGAAAGTGTCGTCCTATATTACAATGTGCAGTTCTACACAGGCTTATCAGGGACGACACTTTGCCTAGACTGGATTTTCATTTAAAAGTGGCTTCCTTTAAACGAAAAATTATATAAAAGCGGAAAGTGTTGTCCCTGTTTAGCCTGTGAAAACTGCACAGGCTATTCTGGGACAACAGTTTATTATATAATAATTATTTTACTATTAAGGGATTCTTAGTGGAGTTTGCATGTTAACAATCATATTCATTAGATTGCAAACGATGTTTTTGGTTCTGATTTGTATTTGTCACATTATCTGTGACGTAGTAAATTAACAAAAAATTAGCAAGTTCATGTCTTAGGATGGATATATTTTTTATGTACCTTTGCTATGTCTTCAAAAAAAATGAGATCAAATGTCTACATACAGCAGATGTTCGTTAACTCTGCGCCTTCAAGATATCTGAAGTTTGCAATATACAAATGTTTGTGTTATTGCAAAATATTTACAAAAGGTTATCAAACTGTTTGAGCCTCGTTCTGGGAAAACGGGGCATAATGCATGTGCGTAAAGTGTTATCCTGGATTAGCCTGTTCCGTCCGCACAGGCTTATCAGGGTCGACACTTTCTGCCTAAACTGGATTTTCATTTACAAGAGACTTTCTTTAAACAAAAATTCCATAAAAGTGGAAAGTGTCATCCCTGATTAACCTGTAAGGACTGTACAGGCAAATCTGGGACGACACTTCACACACATGCAGTAAACGCCGTTTTCCTAGTGCGAGGCTCATTTGCATGTAATTTCATAGTACTTGATCAGGAGTTTCCGTTACTAACATGAAATATTGCCAAATTACGCCCCATTTGTTCTTAGAAAATTGGTTAAAGTAAACGTGCAACATCTCTATATCACTGTTTCTACTACAGATATTCCATTCAAACTTCACAAATGTGTTCGGGGTCAGTGTGTGATGTCCTTTACTAAGATCATTTAACTCTGACCTGCAATTAAGAAAAAAATATCCCTGTTTTCTTTGAAAATTGGTTAAGGTAAACGTGCAATATCTCCCATGTGAATCTTTCTGCTAAGCTACTCAATTGAAACTTTACACATGTGAGGTCAATGACAAAGTTTTATAACTCTGACCTGCAATTTAGCAGAATTATGCCCCCTTTATACTTTTGGGAATTTTAGTTAACGTTTGCAAGCAACTACTCCATATCTGCATGTCTACCACATATTGAAATGACACATTGCATCTGCATTCAGGGTATTTAGGAACATTCTTGACCAAGATCAAAAACGTCGCAAGCTTTTAGCATGATTATGCCCCTTTTTATGTCCCCAGTCTGTACTGGGGGACATATTGTTTTTGCCCTGTCTGTTTCTTGGTTTGTTTGCACAAACTTTAACATTGGCCATAACTTTTGCAATATTGAAGATAGCAACTTGATATTTGGCATGCATGTGTATCTCATGGAGCTGCACATTTTGAGTGGTGAAAGGTCAAGGTCATCCTTTAAGGTCACAGGTTAAATATATGGGTCAAAATCGCTCAAAAGGGGACATAGTATTTAAGAAACACATCACTTGTTGTGCTTATAACAGTCCGGTTACGTTTTTCGTGCGAGATTAAATTAAGGTAAAGGTTTGAGTGCTACAAGTACATATCTCTTTAACTACTGCATATATATTAAACCCACACAATTGTTTTGGGAATTTTCCTGCAGACCAATGCCCATAATTATGACCTGCAATTCAGGATTTGTCCAGAAAATATAGCGTATTGAAATTTTACATGTATCATTAATTTAATTTCGGTTACATCTCGAAAACTATTTCCAAATATATGTTTTATCGGTAAGACTATAATCCTTACTTCCTGATTATGTTTACAGCTGAAGAATGGGACCCTAGCGATTACAGACGAAGATATCGCTACAACCTTTCAACATTTCAAAGAAAATTTGACGGGAGAAATTAAAGAAGCTCTTGAACAAGAAAAGGATACACTCGTCAGGGCTATGGATGATGCTTTAAAGAATACAGGTGAAAACATCAAAGAAGCAATCATCAACCCTGGAGACGGCCAACTTGCTTTGATAGAAAAGAAAGGAGATGAAGTGCTTAATAAGTTGGACAAAGCAGCCTCAGTTAAGCATTCAGGAGTGACAGGTGACCAGACTACAACACCCACTGTTGAAATGAGCAGTACCTTATCTAGTTAGTGTTATGTATGTTTGTGATCAATGTCATCTTGACCGTAATTCATCTAGAATTGCTTCTTACACGTAAAAAAGAAATGTGCCGTATTTCCTAAGACTATACGATTAACGAAAAAAAAACTATTTCTATTGCCAACTTTTTCAAAAGCTTGTTTGAGCAACTTTCTGTGTCGTTGTTGGCGATTCAATATCAAATTACCTATTTCGGGCATAATGCATAAGACATTGTTTGTGTATTGTTATACATTTTAGTAATTACATTTGTTTGCAGAAATACAGTCGTGGTTAATCGAACAGTTCCAAGCAATGTGTGTCGCGCCGGTTTCGATGATAGATACGGACATAGATGTACCTTTAGAGCGGATTTACGTGACTCCGTCCATTACGGAGCTTAAGAGAGGCCAGAAAGACCCACTTGGTGTGCCTGACACGGACCAGCCCTCACCTTTGGGAACAGATGTAAGCAGCTACAATGGGTTATTGCATCGTGACGGAAAGCCGGTAAATACAATTTATATACAAGGAAATCCGGGTTGTGGCAAAACGACATTTTCAAACAAGCTCGTTCTTGATTGGTGTAAAGCTCAATTGACAAAGGTTACTTCCAAAAAAGACACAAGCAGCGCAACAATTAGCAAGCAAACATCAAAGCCATCAGCATTCAGCGATCTTGACACTTTGCGAGAATACAAATTTATGTTTCTTGTTTCATTACGTGATTACAGTGGAGCCAAGTGTAACGTCATTCAGATGGTTAAGGATGCTTTAAAGCGAAACGATCTTGATTGGAATGATAGTGTATGGGAACATAAATGTATTGTTCTAACCGATGCCGCGGACGAATGGTACCACCCCGAAATACCTTTCCCTCCGCCATCTGATTCTACATGCATGTGTCCTAAAGACCGTACTATGCCGCAATATTTGCAGCGAAGTAACATCACCAACATTATAACCGCACGACCATGGAAATTTGTCGACCTCGGAAGAAGCGATACTTTAACGCGTACATTTGAAATTTCCGGCGTATTGGACTACAAAAAGTTGGCGAAAAATGTGTTTCGTGTTTTAGCCGACAAAGACTGTATATCGGAAATGGATCAACAAGCCAAATCTACTGACTTCTTTAAAGAAATAATGACACAAAACTTGGAACATCTCATTACAATACCAGCCATGTGTGTTCAGTTAGTTCATCAGTTCTACGTTGGGCGTTTAACGATGGGTTCACTTTGTGCTTTATACATCAATATGCTAGATATGCATATAGCCAGGGGACTGCACAAACTTCAAATAAAAGAATTTTCCGCCGGAAAAAAAACATGTGGAGATATACCAGATATATTAAAAACAGAAACAGCCGAGTATGTGCAGGCTAATTTGTCGCTGGTTTGTTCCGCCAGTGAACTTGCATTTAATACGCTGACAGACATTAACAAACAATCATCGATTGTCTTTCAAGAAAACAAAATCATTGAGCACATAACGAAAATAGAACTTGATTACTTACTTCAAACAGGGATTATCACAAAGAAAAAGTCTTTGGGACTTTTTCCAGTAAAGAATGTTCCATATATGTTTGTGCACAAAACAATCCAGGAATTTCTATCATCGTTGTATATTGCCATGAATCAGACAGAAATGGACGCAATCATGCAAGCAATACAGATGGCCTTTTGTGATGGTCCGCCTATTTTGGACATAGGTCAGGTGTTCATCTTTACGTGCGGAATGTGTCCTCTAGCAGCTGAAAGAATGTCAAAGCACATCATGGATGTCTTCACAAATGAACTGTCCAGAATGGCTCAGGAAAGTTCTGACATGTGGCCTTATTATCTACAACATGAAGTTCAAAATATTGTATGCGATGGCATTATTGAAGGGGCGGCAAACGGGCAAGCGTACTTACATATAAATTACAGTCATATCGTTAATGACCATAATTCGCTCTTTTCTAGACGGCAACATAATCCGAAGAGAATAAAGGCGGTCAAAACCTTAATAGATATGAACATATCCAACATTGTTAGTCTTGATACATTTTCTCCTGACGGACAAGTTTTCGAATACTGTTTGCAGGAAATTATATCGCAATCGAGAGAAACACTGTTGTATCTTAGACTCTTTCAACCATGTCCCATTGATCTGCATGGTGTACAACTCAAGTACTTGTTATGTTACGCAGATATTGATATAACCTCTATAGACTGCAGCAATATGGTGTCATGTAGCCTAAATAGCGTAACACCATTAACAGAAAGGGTTCTATTCGAGTCGATGTCAGCAACTGGTGACAACATCAGCTTTCTTTGTGTTTCGAAGTTCACGAATATTCAACTTTTCTGCGAAGCTCTTCAAAACCTTAGACGTCTACACACGCTTGAATTACATTGTACACTACTTGATGATGTGCAGCTGCACGATCACTTTCCTGTATCGATCAGGCGAGTAAGGTACTTTGGAACACGTGTTTCTGTTCAAGTTATTAAGTCCATGGTGGAATGGTCAAAGTCACGTGACGTTTGCGTGAAATGTGAATTAGCATGGTATACTCGTATTCTGTTTGCGGATGATGAGTACGTCTTTGACTGGATAAAGAAGCAGGACGGCATTGAATTCCATGACCCTTCTGAGCCTTTTATGCGTGATTGCTGTACTAGTATTTGCTGGAGCAAGCGTTTAAACCTTTAAGAATATAATTAAATAGTTGTTGATTAAATGTTTTATTAGTATGATGCATATAAGTGTTATGATGTTTTGTATTGAAATAAGAACATTTTCAAATAATGCTTAAAGATTTGTAAAACAATATGTGTGTTAAAATGTGTTGTTTGTCGGTTATCTGTGTATTATGTCTGAACATGCCATGGATATACTACGGGTATCTTAACATTTGCATCTATTTCATACGGTATTCTCATATTGCCATAACAGTTGTGTTCGATAACGTGCGGTATTGTATCTATATGTTATCGTAAAAGCCATATGCCTGATAGATATAGCCTAGTAACCTACACGAAAACACCAGGTAATAAATCAATCTTGCCCTGATGTAATATGTTGCACCGAGACATGGCTCAAACCGGAGATTCGCACTTCCGAGATCTTTCCTGACTCCCTTAATTACGATGTATACAGAGATGACCGTACACACTCCCAGGGTGGAGGGGCCTTATAGCCATTACCAAATCCCTAGTTAACCAAGAAGAGCCAGATGTCAAAACCAAATGCAACTTATGCTGGGCAAAGGTAACCATCCCCGGAGTAAGATCCATAAACATGGGATCATACTACCATCCCCATGAGAATGATAAAGAATCCCTAGATGAACTATGGTCATCATTAAAACTCATCCCCAAGAATAGTATCATCTGGCTCCTAGGAGACTTTAACTTACCTGACATTGACTGGACAGACGAATCCCTTTAGCCTACCTGCAAACACAAGGAGTTGTATGAAGATTTACTAGAAAACATGATCACCTATAACCTTCAAAACGTAGTCAAAATCCCCACTAGAAAATTGAATATCCTCGACTTATTTCTAACCAATCTGCCATCAGCGATCTGTACCGTCAAAACCCTACCCAGTCTTGCCACTTCCGACCACGACATAGTTTTTCATGAAATACAAATCAACAAAGGTCTTAAACTCCAACCTGAAAGAAAAATCCTACTTTACAAACGTGCTAATTGGTCGCAGCTAAAACAAGATATTGACAAATTTCGTATGGAGTTTCTCACAACTAATTATACAAACCCCGACACTGCCTGGACGGACTTCAAAGTTAAACTTAACCATCTATGTTAAACCTATATCCCGACAAAGACCAGACAAGACTTGCCATGGATCACCCCATTAATTATTAGACTAATCAGACGTAGAGACAGATTATACCAACAAATAAAAAGTCTGCAGACCAAAAGTTAACATCCCAGTTCAAAACCATTAAGGCCTCCATCCAAAGCTAAATAAGGAAGTCCTATTGGCATTACCTAGAAACGGTTATCCTTGAGGGTGACTCACAACCAGGTAGAAGCAAAAAAATGTAAAGCTTTGTCAAACACAACAAATCCGAAAACGTCGGAGTGTCACCACTCAAGTCAGAAGGTATCACCCACACAAAACCTACTGACAACGCCAACATCCTAAATAGACAGTTTGAATCTGTTTTCTCTCGGCCCCAGCCTGAAGCAGGCCTGCAGCACCCTAATAAACAAGGTGAAGTCTCAAATGCCTTCGATAACTATTACAGAAGAAGGTGTGTATAAACTCTTGAGTTGTCTCTGCCCCAGTAAAGCATCCGGCCCAGACCAGATTTCACCACGGATACTTAAAGAACTTCACAAAGAGATTGCACCCATCATTTGTAAGATATTCCTATTATCCCTTAGCTCAGGTATTGTTCCAACAGACTGGAAGAAAGCAACCATAGCCCCTGTGTTTAAGAACGGATCTAGGTCAAAACCAAGCAATTACAGACCCATATCACTTACATGTATTGTCTCTAAACTGATGGAACACATAATTGGCTCAAACTTAATGTCCCACTTTGATAAGCACAAGCTCCTTTCCCCTTTTCAACATGGATTTAGGTCAAAACATAGCTGCGAGACACAGCTGATACGTTTTTCCCAAGAACTATTTGACTCTCTAGAAAATGGTCAACAAACCGACGTAATTTTAATGGATTTCTCCAAAGCATTCGATAAAGTCGATCACCACAAGCTTATCCACAAATTTTCCAAGCTTGGGGTGAACTTAGAGGTCATTGTTATTTTACTCTTTCATTAAGCTCTACATCAGCATTTGGAATTTTATTTGAATCCCTTCATAACTTTATAAGTTATGCACTATACAGCACAAGACACGAACTATAGAAAGAAATAAAGTACAATATAGCCAAAAATACCGATTTTGAGTTATTGTGGTAATCGTATTCACCCTTTGATTTAATGTCTTCTAGCAATGTACCAAGTTTCATTTAAATATATTCAATACTAAGGCAGTAATTCTATGCACACGTAAATTGACGAAAAGGGCAATACTTTTTAAGTCCCGATGAGAGAGGTATGGTTCTTGTACTATGTTCTTCCCTGAATGCTCTTTATTGGTATATTAAGGTCTTTTTGAAACCGCTTAATGCTTTCAAAGTGGAGCTCTGCACAAGAATATGCACTACAAAAGAAATGGACAGTAATACCGGTAATAGGACAAAGGGAAATAATTCCAAAGATAATGTTGTAACAGTAGTGTATCTTGAGATCATAAAGCATTGTATAATGTTATTTATGTTGTATAAATGCTGCCGGTTTAAATTAACATACAGCATTCAGCGTTCAGAACGCGTGCTTCTAAAACGTGATAACTTTAATTTGTAATACATTACCCGAAGACAATTAAGTTGTAAAAACTGAGCGTCGTGTATGAATACCGGGACATGAAGAAATTCGGCATCAACTCATACAATCATATATTTTGTCTGTCAGATTTTGAAAAGAAAAATAGATTAATACATCCACCATCTTATAAACAATTGGTGAGATACTGGAGATTCCAACAGGGATGAATTGTATTATGTAAATACAAATTATACAATTATACAAAATTAAACATTGTAAGGCAATACACAGTTAAAACGTTATGAGTAATTAATGGCATTGAGATGAAATTTCATTTTAATTATAAACGTATAAGATTTAATCAGACATCTAACGTGCGCTTAAAAGATTTATAGTGTTGTGAAAATTCTTAAATGACGGGGATTTTGNGTGATATAAGAAAATGTATCAGACAGCATTATATCAGGCAAATATCAATGTAGCGATATGATAAATGGGCGCAGATACACACCAATAGCACATCATTAAACATTAATCCGTGATTTGTTACATTCATTTTTTTAAACAACTAAGTTTTTTTTCAGTAAAGTGACACCGCGCGTTTGAACGGTTAGAAAAATGTCGGATCAGTGTGGGTGTTCATATTAAAAAGGCGCGGTTGCACTTTACTAGAAAAAAAAACAAAAACAAAACAAGAGATGTGTTTGTCAGAAACACAATGCCCCTTAATGCGCCGCTTTGACCTTGAAGGATGACCTCGACCTTTCACCACTCAAATTGTGCAGCTCCATGAGATACACACGCATTAAACAATTTTTTGTTGACCTTTGACCTTAAAAGATGACATTGACCTTGACTTTTCACCATTCAAAATGTGCAGCTTCATGAGATACACATGCATGCCAAATATCAAGTTTCCATCTTCAATATTGCAAAAGTTATGACCAACGTTAAAGTTTTCGGACAGAAACACAGACTGACAGTTCAACTGCTATATGCCACCCTACCGGGGGCATACAAATCATGATACCTATAGAAAACATTCACGAATGAGCGGGCTCTCAACTTTATTCCATTTTAAATGGTGAAATATTTAAAAACATCCTTAAAACTGTTACCTGGGTCGCGCTTGTGGTGATAATATTCTCCCAACACAGATCTTAAAAAGTCACGTGGTATAGGCACCGTGCAATTGTGCTCTATACATTTTTGTAACTCTGCCAAAAACTGCTGATGAGTTCGTTTGTTAGGCCGAAAACGATAAATTCATACCTATGAGTGACTATGGTAAGTAGCTCTTCTAGATTTGAACGAAAACTCAAGTTGGAGGCAGAAAACCAAGAGAAATGAACATGTCTCATATTAGTATTCAAAAATGATCAAGTATCGCATATATGAGTCGCGTTCTGAGAAAACTGGGCTTAATGCATGTGCTTAAAGTGTCGTCCCAGATTAGCCTGTGTAGTCCGCATAGGCTAATCAGGGACGACACTTTCCTCCTAAATTGGATTTTTGCTAAAAAGAGACTTCATTTTAATGGAAAAAATGTCAAAAAAGCGGCAAGTGTTTTCCCTGATTAGCCTGTGCAGATTGCACAGGCTAGTCTGGGACGACACTTAACGCACATACATTATTCCCAACTTTTCTCAGAACAAGGCTCATATATTTACTTTCCTTTCAATATCTGTATTAGACAAAGAGATATAGAGTTGTTGCATGCAATCATTATCTTGAATTTCTAATTTCATAATTCGGCTAAATTATAGGTAAGAGTTATGGGCCTTTGTGGGTGTCCTTCATAATTATGATCCCGAATACATGTGTTAAGTTTCAATTGAAAAGATGTAGTGGTAACAGAGATATGTACTGTTTGCATGCAAAGATTAACCTTAATTTCAATTTGCACGCAAACCTTAACCTAGCTAGTTTCTATGGGTGCAAAGGGGACAGAATTCTGCTGAAAGGCTGGTCAAAGTTATAGGTCTTGGTCAATGTATGTTTATACAGACCCCGAGAAAACATATGTGAAATTTGTATTCCAATATTTAAAGTAAATATTTACAAGTTGAATTGTTGCAGGCAAACGTTAACTTGAAGTTTTTAAGTACAAAAAGGGGCATAATTCGGTCAAATGGCTTGTCAGAGTTATGGAACTTGGTAAATGACCTCACGCAGACCCAAAACACTAAATATAAGTCAGACTATTTGGCGAAAAGTCGAGCTAAAAAACGGCTAAAACGGAGTAAACTCTCCTCGTAGGACAAAAGTCCTACACTGGATTACAACACTTAAGTTAATTCTATCAGCTCTCAAAAAGGGATACAATATAACACAAACTGTATAATTTATATAATATGATTTTCTGTAATTTTATCATGATAAATAAGATCAATGTACATAATAAACTAAAATATATGTAATAATATAGTTATAACATATTGCACTGCACCCATGCTTAGTTCAATTTACGTTTTAAAGAAGTATTAAGCCATTGCATTCTCTGACAAGACTTCACAAATGAGCCTCGCTCTAGGAAAACGGGGCTTAATGCATGTGCGTAGTGTCGTTCCAGATTAGCCTCTGCAGTCAACACAGGCTTTTCAGGGACGACACTTTTATATGATTTTTTGTTTAGGAATTCTCTTCTAAGCGAAAATTGACTTAAGGCAGAAAGTGTCGTCCTTGATTAGCCTGTGCAGACTACACATGCATTAAGCCCCGTTATCCCAGAGCGAGGCTCAAACATTATCAATACAAAACAAAAAACATCAAAAACTATAATTTTAATGTGTTCACTGTTAAGTTAACTTAGTAAGCTGTTAACAAAAGCAAGAATATTTAATAAAAAGTATCAATACCAAACTACATGTACTGCAGATTTCTTCTAGAACTTACCTCATACCCTTAATGTTTGCACAAGCAATTAATTCTGCTTATGTAAATGACAATATCAAACACAATTTGTTCTAATAATTAACACAGAGTGAAATCACTAAATCACAGATACATAGTGGTGTGTGACCTCTACACATAGTGGTTAAAGTCCTTGACAACGATGTTCATAGTAACCACCGTTCACCTTGCCTGAGGACGGATATTGCTGAGGCAGCGAGTCGCTATACTGTCCAAAATAGTTGAGGGCCCGCACTTTGTAGAAGCCCACAACTTGGCTGTCTGGGAAAACACCTGTGATAGCAGCCAAACTGTTGTATGTGATTAACAATCGAGCCTCATCTGGGAAAACTGGGCTTACTGCATGTGCGTTAGGTGTCGTCCCAGCATAGCCTGCGCAGTCAGCACAGGCTCATCTGGGACAACACTTTCCGCTTTTATGGAATTTTTCCTTTAATGTAGATCTCTTCTTAACGAAAATCCATCGTTAGCGAAAGTATCATCCCTGATAAGTCTGTGCAGACACTTAACGCACATGCATTAAGCCCAGTTTTCCATAACTTGGCTGTCTAGGGGAATACCTGTTTAAGGAGTCTACATATCAGAGAGGTGAATGTAAAACTGTCGTATGTGATTAATATTCCTATATGAGATGAAATAGTTGTGCAATGAATCCTTGAAATTTAACAACTGAAAATTACATGTACCACATTTGGACTCTTAGAAGAAACACAAAGACACATGTTCGTTATCTAAGCATCTGCTATTATTGCAAAAATTTATTTTGTTGATATAATATTCAATTGGGAGAGCTCGCACAACCTTTTGAATAAAAGATGAATAATGTGATATACACAGCTTGAAAAATGTTGCCTCAAAAATAGAGTCAAAATACAAAAACATCTTTTCATTATCATTAAAGCATTGTTAAAAATTGTTATTAAACTGTGGCTTATTGTCTGTGGTTAATCGTTGCTCATTCTTTTGAACTGTTGCTCTCGGACTTAATGGCCTTAGGGCACTAGTTCCAAATATTAATCCCTCTACTTACAGAAAACATTTTGACTGTTTCAGAATGTCAATGAACGGTTTATTCTAATACATGTACGAAACAAACCTTTCAAAGTTGTAGGTTGGTATACAAGTGACGTACAATATGCTAAACCATAGCCAGGATCAATAGTGGTGTAGTTTGTATCATCTACCGAGTAGACGACTTCATAGTTCAATATGCATCTAGACATATAAAATATTTTATTATAAAAATGAACCTCGCTTGGGGAAAGCTGGACTTCATGCTAGGGCTTATCAGGGGGCGATACTAACACACATGCATTAAGTCCATTTATCCCAGAAAGCAGCTCTAAAGGCCTGTCCAACTAATGATTCTTCCCCTGAAAAAGACTCAAAAGCGCCTTTTAAAGGAATTTATTTTAAATATCATCCTGGCAAAAGGTTTAAACCAATTTAACAGATGCCAGATGCAAAAATGAACATTTACATGAATATTTGTTGTCATCCTCTTCATTCAATTCTAACAATTTGTATCTCGTTTTTTTCATGATTATGACCAAGTTCGTCTTAATACCATAATAATGCAGCATAATACGGACGAACATCGCTCTGGGAAAACCGGGCTATATGCATAAGCGTAAAGTGTAGCCCTAGATTAGCCTGTGCAGATTGACAACAGTGACGACACTTTCCACTTTCATGGAATTTATCGTTTAAAGGAAGTCTCTTCTATACAAAAATCCAGTTTATGCGGAAAATGGCGTCCCAGATTAACCTGTGCAGACAATACGCACATGCATTAAATCCAAAATTCACAAAACGCGGCTCATATAATACATTGAAGAAGATAATTATTCATGATTTGAGAGCTAAGAGAGCGTACCTTGAATTCAAGCACTTATTGGACCAAGTTAGCAGCATCTGTCCACTGGTTATATTCAAAATGTGCACTTTGTTGGGCTGAAATGCAGTACAATTATGTTAAGAACATCATTATAATATTATTAGTGCTCCAGCTTGACCTTAACGGAGGGGCGCAGCACCCTGTCACCTGACCTCTTGGACCCCCACCTTGACATGTTTTTTATCAGATCACATTTTTATACAGGAAATTTTATTTGAAGTTTCAAATTAATTATATAATTTTTTTTACAGTGAAACTAGTTTTATTTATTATAGAAACAATGACTTAAAAAAACACATGTAATATGAAATATATAGACAATATCATATAAAACATGCTTTATTTAAAAAAATATGCAACAGGGATAATATGACTGCAAGCACTTAAGAAATTTGACAAATTTGCACCCTGCCTTTTTCAAATCCCAGCTGGAACACTGATTATAGTTATTATACATGTACTATTGAGTGATTTTTTGTGGGCATGGCTTGTATCCATTTGCTATCCATTTGTATTTGTCACATCATTTGTGACTTAGCAAATATGCAAAAAGTGAGCACGTGTACATGTATGTCTTACAATGGGTAGTTTTTTCTGTAACCTTTCAAACCTTTGTTTTGTCTGCCAAAAAAGACATCAGATTTCCACATACAGCTGAATTCCATAATCTCTGGATTTCACAAATGACTTCAAGATATCCGAAGTTTAACATGTCAAAAAAAAAAATGTCATTGCAAAATATTTTCAAAATGGTCTGATTCTCAAAATATTTTAGCTTCGTCCAGGAAAACGGGGCCTCATGCAAGTGTCACACCAGATGAGCATGTGCAAACTGGATTTTTATTTAAAAGAGACTTTCTTTAAACAAAAAATCCATAAAAGTGGCAAGTGCCTTCCCTGATTAACCTGTAACGACTGCACATGCAAATCTGCGACGACACTTTACGCACATGCATAAAACGCCTATCACCCAGAATGGGACTCATTTGCTTGGTTTTCATCGTACCTGATCAGGGGGTGCATCCGGTTTGGAGCAGACATGTACAACTACAACTGCTGGTTCTTGGATGAAGAACTTCCCTATAAACTGATTGCCCGGCTTTATTGGCTGATTGAAAATTGGAGGGATGTTCTGTAAGGTTCACAAATGGAAAGCACGCGTTAAAAATATAATGTTTTAAGAGAAGGTAGATTTATACAAATTGCAAGTATGTGTAGATGGATAATTTATAGTTTCACAAAGTTGCATATCTTCACTTTTCTGATAACGTTGAAACTGATAAGACTTATCCATATAACCTTATGCCTGATAATCCTACGCATGATAAGTCTATGCCTGATAAGCTTACAAATAATAAGACTATGAAAGATAAACCTTAGACTAATATGCCTTTGCCTGTTTACCCAATGCCTGTTAATCATATGACCAATTAGCCCCAGCCTGATAAGAATTCAACTGATAACTAAACCTGGTAATCCTATGTCTGATAAGCCTTCTTCTGATAAGACAGTGACGATATACCAGCCTTTTACGAAAAGCCTATACATGATTATCCTCTCATAATAAGCCTATGACAATTCAGCTTATGGCTGATAAGAATATGACAGATAACCCAATATCTGATAAACTCATACATCATACTTGATAATCCTATGAATAATTCACGATAGAATCAAGAACATTAGACAATTATTATATTTGAAGCTTTCTGGAAAAACAGGGTTTAATGCATGTGCGTAAACTGTTGTTCATTATAAGCCAGTGCAGTCCGTAAAGGCTAAAAAGGAGCTAAACTTTCCGCCTAAACTGGACTTTTGCTGAGAAGAGACTTCCTGGTTACAAAAAATTCCATAAAAGCATAAAGTGTTGTCCCTGATAAGCCTATGCGGACATCACAGGCTAATCTGGAACGATACTTTACGCATATGCAGTAAGCCCCGTTTTCCCAGAGTGCGGCTCTAATATTTTCTTATGTCAATGAGAGCCTACCAAGATGGCTCTCATCTGGTGCTGAGGTAGGGAGTTCTGCCTGCTTGGTCCCACAGCTTGTAGGAGTTACCCAGGGTGTTGTCCAGCAACCAGCCTGTCATCCGTAACTCTGAGGGGAGAAATATGAGCCTCGCTATGGGAAAATGGGGCTTCAGCATGTGCATAAAGTGTTGTCCCAGATTAGTCTGTGCAGTCCTCATAGGCTCATCAAGAACAACACTTTCTTCCCAGACTGAATTTTCGTTTAAAACTGCACAGGCTCATCTGGGATGACACTTTATGTGTATGCATTAAGCTCCGTTTTTCCAGAGCGCAACTCATATGTAAAATTTCCAATAGAAAAGCTCTTTGTTCACAGGTTGGCGAATTGACAATGTTCCACCTTTTTGCCACAGATAAAAGAACAGTGTAAACTATGGAGCAAAATGTCACTATTGAAATAGACATATACTAAAAATATCAGTTCATTTATAGGTAATGGTAGTTTGAAACTGATGAAACTATATAGCATTACAAATGGGAAACGATGGAATAATTTATTTTGGAGTGTATCTCTTCATTTTTGTCACACATTTAAGGCTTGTATTTTCTGTTATAGAGTTAACACATGTACGGTTAACATGTCAGAGCTTTGAAGCTGTCTACTGGTAATTTAATAAATCAGTAGCAGACATTTACATACCTTGGGAGGCCCAGCTAGGGGGTTCAATGTCCTTGGATAGGTAGATGTATGCCTTATCTGTCTGGGGACCTGTGGCATTGCTCATGTACATCAGGACTGTTTAATAAATCTGTACCAGACATTCACATACCTTTGGAGGCCCAACTAGGGGGTTCAATGTCCATGGACAGGTAGATGCATGCCTTACCCGTCTGGGGACCTGTGTCATTGCTCATGTACATCAGGACTGTTTAATAAATTTGTAGCAGATCACATACCTTGAGAGGCCCAGCTAGGGGGTCAATGTCCATTGAGAGGTAGACATATGCCTTATCAGTCTGGGGACCTGTGTCATTGCTCATGTACATCAGGACTGTTTAATTAATCTGTCCCGACATTCACATACCTTGGGAGGCCCAGCTAGGGGGTTTTATGTCCATTGAGAGGTAGATGTATGCCTTATCAGTCTGGGGACCTGCTCATATACATATACATATATATTGCTCATATACATCAGAACGGTAGTCTGCCAGCTACAACAATAAAACAGCACGTTTTAACCAGAAATAACACATATGGGCCGCGCTCTGGAAAACGGGCCTTTTTGCACAAGCTAATAAGGGACAACACTTTCAGCCTAGAAATGATTGCGTTTAGAAGAGACATCCTTTAAACAAAAAATTCCATAAAAGCAGAAAGTGTAATGCATTAGGCCCCATTTTCCCATAGTGCAGCTCATGTTATTTTAGTTATGATCTTTTATGGACTTAGGTGCTCAGGGCTACTTTTTACAAAGCACCTTCGAAAATGTTCACGTTAGTTGTACTTAACAGGCATTTTTCTGTCTATTTGGGGAAAAAATTCCTAGCAAAATTGGGATTTTGCGAGTCGTGAAATCTTCCAAATTGGGAAGAATTTTCATCGACAAAAGCATTATTTGGGCAGGGGTTTTTCCAGCCATTTTGGATAAAAATCATATAAATTATGGTTTTATATTTTGTAGGTTGTTTAAAAAATAAAATTGGATATAGAGTCTAATAATCATAAGTCATTAGACACTTCTTTAAAAAAAAAAAAAAAAATGGGGGAGGGTGATTTTTTTGGAGAATTGGGAAAAAAATATGCATATTTGGCATTTGGAATGGGTCCGACTATCGGATCCGTAAGATACGCAGAAAAAGGCTGCTTAAGCACATTTTTTGTAAAAAATTCTAATGTTTTCTGCTTACAAAATAATACAATCATATTCATTTACACGATATTTACTTGTTTTCAACATGATAATCTTAAAAGACCTCCCCAATACAAAGTGGAAAATACGGACCCTGATGCTTAAATTAAAAAAACGCAAGGGCAAATCCTGAAGTTTTTTAATCGCCATACCTTAATAGAGCAAACTACAGCAAAATCGATTTACAACATAATGCAAAAAGTATAAATACATACATACATATCATTTGATAGAATGCAAAAGTTAAGTCTGAAGATAGCTAGCAACATATCAAGAGGTTCTAAAAGAATTCTTGATCTCAAATTTGACCTTAACTTCAACACATGACCATACAGAATGTGTCGCACTGAGGCATTGATTTCTATTGGTTAAAAGTTGCAAAAGACTAAGCTCAACTACTACTCTGTGACATAATTATTAACTTTAGTCAAGTGGACTTTAATTGTAATTTTAAGTTACAATGCAAGTTTTGAAGAAGCATATCCTAACAGCATCAACATCTGTGATCTGTTAATTTAAGTAATTATATTCAGTTGAGTCTGGCCCTACGAAAACAGGGCTATATGCATGTGCCCAAAGTGTCGTCCCATATTAGCCTGTGCAGTCTGCTAATAAGGGCCTAAATTGGATTGTTGCTTAGAAGAGACTTCATTTAAAGGAAACAAGGTTTGTCACCATAGGATGACATATGCCCCCTTTTTCCACATTTTTCAAAACCTAAACGCAAAGTGTGACGGAATTTCAGACGGATGGACAGATGTACAGACAGACAGACAGTGCGATCACTATATGCCCACCTTCGGGGGCATAAAAATACCATAAAAGCGTAATGTATTGTCCCTGATTAGCCTGACTGGGACAAAACTTTTCGCACATGCATGAAGCCCTGTTTTCCCAGAGTGAGGCCATTTCCTTTCAATCTTTCACATGCCCTTTACTTACGTAGCATAAGGGACATCAATGTCCAATTCTCCAATTCAGCTTTAACTTAAATGAGTTGTGAGATCTTTATTAAGACTGTGCCCAGGTATCTTTGATAAGATAGAGTCCAGGTACCTGTCAGCGGTGTGATAAGTGGCAGGGATGTGTGTGCTTGCCAGGACACCTAGTGGAGTGTTCAAGTCCTCGCCATCTGTGTCTGCAAAAGCAAAACAGTTCAATAATAATGGATGTACTTCGCTGTTTCAAACTCACTTAAGTAGAAGTTCTGGTAATGTCAAAGCAGAAAACAATCAATGACTGCTCTTCTTTCTTAATAATAAAATTAAAAAGAAATGTGTCACAGACACTGATGCTCGCACAACGTATGTTTTGTCACAGACAAATCCACTATATNTATTTTCTTAACAGAACAAAGACAAATGGCAAAAACTGACAGCAGTTAAAATTCCTTCTTTAAGGATCATCTATACATAAGGGCTGCTGTGAAAATTTGAGCAAAATACATCAAGCAGTAAGAGGAGTTGAACACACTGAATTTTTAAACTATATATTCTATAGTGGAAAACAGACAAAGAGCCATAAATCTTACAAAACTCGTTGCAGCCAAAATTATTCATGAACATCTACACATTTATTGCTATTCAACTCAGTTCGAGTGAGATTCACATTGAAGTTAAACTGGTTTTAAAAACAATTACTATTTTATTTGTTTGGAGGGGGGGGGGGGGTGAATCGTCACTGCCAAAATTCCTTTATTATCGATCATCAACACGTCAAGGTTATTTAATTGTAAAATTGTGAATAAAAGTTTGAAAGAGATCAACTCAGTAATTAAAGAGAAGTTGAAAACACAAACTTCAGGCAACATATATTCTATGATGGAAATTATACAAAGAGCTACAATTCTGACAAAAATCATCGAAACAAAAAATCCTTCCTTAGAGATCATCTACACACTAATTATCATTCACCTGTGAAACTTTGAGCAAGATCAACCCAGTATTTAAAGAGGAGTTCAAAACACAAGCTTCTGGACCTACATACAGAGGACGGACAAGTGCAATGCTTCATGCCTCCCCCTCTGTGATTGCATAAATTTGTTGAAGATTTAACTTGAAGTCTGTCATGTTAAAGTGTTTTACCCAACGCATATTTTCCCACTTAGGTCCATCTGTTAATCTCCAAGTGTTGACAGCTGTGTCAATACTTACTGAACACAGACCAATCCTGTGACACATTGCAAACATTTCAACACCTTTTTGTGTGAATTTGCATTCTTAAATATAGGATCAAAATGTTATATAATGATTTGGGCCTCGTTCTGGGAAAACTGGGCTTAATGCATGTGCCTAAAGTGTTGTCCCATATCATCCTGTGCAGTCCACACAGGCTTATTAGTGACAACACTTTCCGCTTTATTGTATTTTTTTTTTAAAGGATATCTCTTCTAAACGAAAATCCAGTTTTGCACAGGCTAATCTGGGAAAAAAACTTCAGGCACATGCATTTAGCCTCTTTTCCTCGAATGCGGCTAAAATATGTGTGTCCATAATTATATTTCAAAAGCAATCCAACTAGTTCTTCTTGAATGCTATGTGTTTTTATGAGTAGCGACCCGGAGGGTCAATATTGCTGGGAGTTGGATTATTGCAACTAGCACTCCAACCAACAAACATGTAAATTACTCATGAATATTTTATCTTCAATCTTCAAAAAACAACAGTTCTGTCATTTATAACTGCAGACGACACTTACACGTAATGGACGACTCAACCTCGCTTTCTCCCAACATCGACAGCAACGCCATCACGTTGTAGACTGGTTTCTGAAAGAAGTGTGTGTGCGGCGGACTGGTATTGTTAATCTGGAACCGTGCCAACAGCGTCCGCTGCGTGTACTGGTGCGGGAACCAGCTCAGGAACGCATTGTCCCTGCTTAGCCACTGAAAGTTGTGTATTCTTGATTTTGGGTTCGAAATTAGGGCTTTTTGATGCTGGAATATTACCTGTTACGAAAAAGAAAAGAAGTATATTTTGTGTGCATCACAATTCCGAAAAACTTTGATAAACAAGCATGAAAGGTGCCATATTTTGAATAATGTTATATTTTTGGATCATTTTAGGTGTAATTTTTCTTTAAATATTAGTAAGAAGGTTGCAACTTTTTTCACAATTATACCGTTATAACTTTATTTTATGAAAGTCTTACCAGTTCTACACAAATGTAGCAATTGAACAAAACTGAACTAGTATTTTATGAAAAGTATCCAGTTTTAAGTCAATGACAGACATATTTATAAAACTTAGGAATGTTTGTATTACTGTATTACTGTTTACTTAATACAAAAAAAAAACAATTTGCTGTTCTGATGCAGCAAAGAATACACATTAAATTCTAATGGATCTGACAGACATTTCTGCACATAAACCTATATTTTACTTAGCTCCGCTAAAAATAATAAAAACTTTTTGCAGTATTTATTGGACATTTGTACCATGTTAAGTTTTTTAGTAAATATCATGTTAGAATACCATTTACATCATACCACAAGTTAGTATAATTTCACCAGATTTAGGCCTGCCAAACCAAAAACCAGAATAAGGCATTTCCTAAAATGTAAAACAGATCGTTACCTTGGCAACGATGGCAGCGTATGTAGAATCAGCCCGCCATTCTTCATCTTTTGACCAGCAAACCAAGGGATCTGCCTCACTATAAACAAAGATTTAAAGTTAAGAAAGGGTACAAGAGATTATATTTGAGGTCAATGAAATAATTGTATTGTCACATGTATCAAATAACTATAAATTCAAGAGCTTTTTCACAAACATATTTTATTCCGCCTCTATATATTCAGGGGATATAAGTCAGGAATGTGTTGATCACTTGGGCTGTCTTCCGCTTCAAGTTTCAATTTCATTGCTTGAGCCATGTGGAAGTAGTTTGCTCCACAAACTTGTAACATTTAGACAACAAAGCGACTGACTAACAGAGTGACCCAAAAATATTCCCTCCAAAAAAAAATATTATACCAGAATAAGATTTGCATCGTTTGTGTTTGGTATTAATAACATTTTCTTATTACTTATTCATTTCAGTTGAGGTTTCAACTGCTTACCACATTTTTAAATTACAATGCAAGTTATGAAGAAGCATAACCACAATCTGTTAGTTTCATCCATTCTATTCATTTCCTTTCAATCTGTCAAATGCCCTTTATTTAGTAGCATATAGGACATAAATGGGGGTAAGTGGTGAATACCTCAGATGTAAACAATGCCAGGCATAAAACAGCTCATTTTTTATCGTTCACCAAACACCTATGCTAAAGTGTATCTTCACAGAATTGTTAACTATAACACAAAATCACTCATTATGCAAATGTTAAGTTCTTTACCATATTTAAAGGCAGTACATATTATCCTCAGAACTGTGAAGGCATGCTTTTTTTAGAGGTGACAAAATCATTTGAGATGTATTTTCAATAATAACATATAACATCATTTTTATTCATCTTAAGTATAGAGAAGCAACTTTCCAAAGAGATTGGACTTGCGACATTCGAACTAAAGGAAGCGACCAACAAAAGCAGTATGGAACTCTATGAATGAAATTGAGGCAAAATTTAATCTGGATTTTAGGCAAAAAGACTCTACAAGCATAAAACCCTGACCAAAAATCAATATTTGTCCGATTAAAGATAGTCCTTCATATAGTCCTTCAAAGAGACCAGTATAACAATGCAGATGATGGTAGATCAAAACGTTCTCTAGATATGGCGCGAAACAAATTTCATATTACAAGCAAATTAAACCTTGACCTTTGACCTCTTGACCTCAAACTCAATAGATGTCTTCTTAACCTCCCACTTAACTATCATACCAATTTTACTTCATCATAGATAAAAGTGTTCTTGAAATGTGGAAACTAATTTCAAGTTAAAAGCCAGTGTGATGAAAAAATGTGGACCTCAAAATCAATAGCCATCTGCCTATACTCCCAAATAACAATTTTACTGATTTGCATTTTCATATGTCAAAGAGTTCTCTATAAATCATGCGAACATGAAATACTCAATTGAAAGAGCAACCATCCAACTGACCATCTGATCAACCGACAGACAGACAGTTGCTAAGCATAAAGGGCCTTATTCTGTGCAAACTGGGCTTAATGCATGTGCGTTAAGTGTAGTCCCAGATTAACATGTGCAGTCCGTACAGGTTAATCAGGGACAACACTTTCTGGCTAAACTGGATTTTCCCTAAGAAGAGACTTCCTTTTAACACAAAATACCAAAAAATATGTAAGTGTGGTCCCTGATTAGCCTGTGCAGACTGCACAGGCTTATCTGGGATGACACTTTACTCACATACATTATGCCCTGTTTTCCTAGAGCGAGACTCAGCTCCTGCGAAAGGAGGGGGTTCAGGGAGGGTACCAATACAACGGTACATACCAATTAAAGAATGGTTTATCTGCCAATTTCGGGAATCTTTGCGAGATGGAATCCATGCGACTTATCTCATCTTCTAGAATTTGATAGGAAGAACCATCGCCCTAGAATTGAGAAAGCAAACACTGTAAAATCATTTAAATTTGTACAGTCATGTAGAAATTAGGGGTATTTTTTATAATAGCTGATAAGCACTGACATATATGTGAAACAACTAAATTGCGTATCATTTATACCATTATTGATGATGCTTTCATAAAATAAATAGTCTCTTATAAACACAAATCTAGTCTATGGGGAAAGTGTCGTCTCTGATTAGCCTGTGCGGACTGCACAGGCAAATCTAGGAAAACACTTATCGCACATGCATTAAGACCAGAATGCAGCTCCAATTATCAAATGTATGACCTTCTTATGGTATGACAGGAAATCCAGCCTGACGCCAGTCTCCCCTGTGAAGTAGTTCGTTCCATTCACAGCATGTTGCAGATTGTGAGGACTTCACAGGCTAATCTGGGATGACACTTTTAGCACATGTTTTTCTCATTGAGAGGCTAAGAAGACCTGAACCATGGCGAACAGTTAAAGTTTTTTGTGCAGAGGATGTTTGCTGTTTTCAACAAGGTTAAAATACACTCCAATGTATCTGATGGTTTATCATTTTGTTAATATAGTATGTTGATGGTATAAATCCGAACCTCAACTCATGGCGAATGGTCAAGGTTTTTCCGTGCTGAGAAAATAAACTTATCTGTATTCAACACCTTGTATTTTATTTATCTCATCATTTTCACATTTTTTGTCATTATTTCAAAAAATCAACCAAAGAAAATGGCTGTTAGAAAAAACATTTTAAAAAAATCAAAATTGATGATGTCATCCAAATAAACAAAATGATGTCACTATAAGGTGTGGGTTTGCTGTTTGCAGCAGGTTGAAATATACTCTAATTTATCCGATGGGTTGTTATTTCGATAATTTGGTATAATGATGGGATAACATTTATTCATAGATTCATTAATACACAAACAATACACAGCATGAACAGAACCTCACAATGTTCTGCAAAATTGTCTTGCTGGACACTGTTTACATAAACCGTCGCAAAGATGTTTTAAATTCACAATTTTAAGTTGCTTAAGTCACCATCGCTTTAGAAACAGTTTCTTATCTTTATCTTAATCATGATGACATTCTAACATCTCATACAAGGCCATACATACTTGTATTTGTCAAACATACTTATTGGTTATTAATAAATATTCGTAACAGCCAGTTTATTGTTTATTCCAATATTATTCTCGGTCAACAAAAAACAAGCTGATCATATTTTTACTACACAATATTGAAGAATAAACAATCACCAACTTCTATGCAGTGCATAACAAAATGTTGATTACATTACAATTGGCTCTATACACATGTATCAGATAAATGGAAATGTTGATTATACAAAATTGAAATTAATAATATTTTCATTGTATATTACTTTACATTACCAAATGCAATGAATAAACTGAAAATGCTATGTATTTTGACATATCAAATGCTTTTCATACTTTTTGTGACAGTTATCTTGACCTTTGACCTAGTGATCCCAATTTCAATAGGGGTCATCTGCTGTCCAAGGCCAATGCACATTTGAAGTATCAAGCCAATCGGTCAATCCGTTCACAAGTTGTTGATCAGAAACAAACTGGTCTACCGACAGACAGACCGACCGAGCATCAAGCAAAACAATATAACCCCTCTTCTTCGAAGGGGGGCATAATAAAATTAAAATGTGACATATCATATATATGTTTATTCACTGCAATTTGGTAGCATCGTCAACAAAAAATGAAATACGTCAGTGTTTCCATTTATCTGAAATAGAGCGTTTGTTTCCCCCCAAAAATCTGTCAGTTCAAGTTAAAATTGAAATAATAAGTGCAATGTCATTGCTTATCATCCAATACAAACTCAGAAGTTCCCATGCTTTGCTATTGTACCACTCTAGGTAAAGACATCATGCTTTAATACCTTCACAGGAGAATGTTTGTTTTTGGCAGAAAAGAATTTCATTAATCTAACATATTGCTCTTTGGTGATAACACTTCAACCTGTTTCGTTATAAGAAATATGGCTAAATTGGTAATGATTTTTTTATATAAGGTTCATGTTTCCTCATTTTTTCCAAATACTTATATGAGCCTTGCTCTGGGAAAATGGGGCTTAAGGCATGTGCATAAAGTGCTGTCTCAGATGAGCCTGTGCAGTCCACACAGGCTTATCTGAGACAACTCTTTCTGCTTAAATTAAATGTTTCGTTTAAAGGAGGTCTCTTCTTAGCAAATATTCAGTCTAGCAGACAGTGTCGTCCCAGATTAGCCTGTGCGGACTGCACAGGTAAATCTGGGACAACTCTTTATGTAAATGCACTAAGCCCCATTTTTCCAGAGCAAGGCATATATTTAATTCAAACCTTGAACAGTGATGTTTACATGGTCAAAGACCTGGCAGTCTGGTTCGTTCCATGTTTCAAAGTTCTACTGGGTTACCCAGCCAATGCCATACTGATCTGAAACAATGGAAACAGCACTTAGCTGCTTGGATTTGATATAATAACAGTAAAATGCTTCAGTTTGTCAGTTATTGGTATAAGTATGTGCACTTAGTACTCGTAAACCATCTAAACCAGGAAAAGTGTGAGTTGTTTAACTGAACACCGTGATATGACTGAAATACTGTTAAAAACAGCGCATATCCAACCAATCTACATGTAGCAATGTGTCAAAGACACTGATGCTCTAACAAGACATGTTTGGAAGCAGACAAATCAACTTTGAATCCAACCAACATCAGATCAAAAAAGACAAAGGGCCATAATTCAGCCAAAACTCGTCGAAGTCTCTATTCCTGTCTTTTATATGATCGACACATTAAAGTCATTCAACTTTGAAAGTTTCTGTGAGATTCAACCTTTAACTACAAAGGAGTTAAAAACACAATATTTTGGGACCTTATATTCTGTAGACGAAAAACAGACAATTAGCCATAATCGTGCCAAAACTCATCTCAACCAAAATTTATTTCTTTTACGATCATGTTCAAATAAAGGTCATTCAACTGTGAAAGTTCGAGCAAGATTCACCCAGTATTTACTGAGTCAAAAAACACGAAATTTTGGGACTCTATATTTTATAGTGAAAAAAACAGACAAAGTGCCATAATTGTGCTAGCAACAGCTGTAACAAGCCTGTACAGTATATCAAAGAGAATTTCTTCTACATATGAGACTCGCTCTAGAAAAACGGTTTAATGCATGTGCATAAGGTATCATCCCAGATGCACATGTCGTAGGGTGTAAATATAATTTTATTAGATAGATAGTACAGAAGTTATAAAAGAAATTAAGGTTATTTAGTGTAGGGTACATGTATATGTGTTTTTTTTAGTTGAATCTAACATAGTTGAATACTATCCCGCTTTTTCTGCACGAGCACCGCAGAACTCGCACAGCCATTGAACAAGGCTGATCGATGTTTATTGCACATTAAATACTATCCATATTTGTAGGCTTTAATTTAAAACCTACAGGTAAATACAATAATTTTACATATGTCATTGTTATGTTATCTGGATTTAACGTTTTTATCGTATTTTAGATATTTGTTATTTGGTATTTGAGTATTTGTGAAATGTCGCGCTCATCATACCACCATTTCTATTGATTGTACTTCGTGTATTATTATTGTTATTATTCGAATTATTCTTCTTCTTATTATTATTATTATATATATATTATCATTATTATTATTATTTACATATTTGTTACAGGGATTTATTCCTATCCAAATCTATCAGGCAAAAGATCCACGACTTGTTGTCTATTTATCCGAGAGCGCATAGGCGTAGCTAGGTCGGACGACACACAGGCTAATCTGGAACGACACTTTTCACACATGCTTTAAGCCCGCTTTTCCCAGAGCGCAGCTCATCTACCGATATATTGCTGTGGCGTAATAGATATGGTGTCCGCCTAGCGACCGGGAGGTCACGGGTTCGATCCCCACTTTGGGAGCATTCTTTAGATCTCCCCCAAAGACCCCAATTACTGGTTATAGGCCCAGGAAACGGACTCAAGAGCGTTTCAATAAGCCTGAGGCTTTCAATGCAATTAAGCTAAAATAAATAGGTTTAAACTAACAAGCCAGTACAGTATATCACAGTGAATTTATTATACAAATAAACATATACAAATATATCGCTGGGCCGTCTGGGTCACAAGATCCTTCCACATCATCAGGGAGGTCTTATCCTCAAAGTCCCTGAACAGCCCCGACGGGTTGCCCATGAGCTCAAACCCCGGCCTCAGCCCATTGTTGTACAGGAGATCTATCAGTGAGTCGAGGTTGGTAAAGTGGTAAATGGGCGGCTTGGATGGGGGCAGGCTGAAGAGAGAGATGTTCTGAGGCATATGCCTCTTCATGTGCAAGTCATTTTAAAAACGATATAACTTTGATCAATTTTAGTTTCTATTCGAGTTTCCATGTTATTATTATTGCATGGCGAGGTAACAGTACAGAGTTGTGTTATTAATAAGCTATAGATACATGTATTATTACATTAAGTTTCAGTTTAATTACTATTGCGTTGGCGAGTTATAAGTGAAGAGTTGTGTTATTTATAAGCCAGGATATGTTTTTTATTAAATTACAAGGGTAGAAACTAATATTCTGACAAACAGAAAAACCTTATACTTTCAATACTTCTTGTACAGAGAACCAGGTTTTTTTTCTAATTTGAGTTGTTCACGACTCAAATTTTCACAATTTAAATGAGTTTGCGACTAAAATTTTCACAAATTGAGGCGGCCAAGGATGCTTCAAAAAGATGGGAAAAAAAGAGAGAACAAAATTCGAAATATCGGGCAATGGGCTAATTTCAATCATTCATGCATGGATTTTATCTACCTCTATTATAGCAATACCTGTAATATATCAAGCAGGGCTGGGCGAATCGTTTAAAGAACTCTTTCATATACTATCAAATTAAAACGTAAATTTGCAAACAAAAAATTCATCCCTCCATTACCTTGTCACTGTGACCAGGTCCAGAAGCCAGTGTATTCGGACATGCTCAATACCCGACCTGGGTATGGCTCCCAGCATGGCGATGTTATATTGCATGTCTGTACTCAAATCAAATGCAGCCGCATCTGTGTGAGAAAGTGGGGGGGGGGGGTTGAAATAGATGATTGAGTCTCGTTCTGGAATAACTGGGCTTAATGCATGTGCGTAAAGTGTCATACCAGATTAGCCGAAATAGGGACGACCTTTTCCGCTTTTATGGTATTTTTTGTTTGGAGACAGGGAAAATCCAGTTTAATCTGAAAGTGTTGTCCCTTTTTAGCCTGAGCGGACTGAACTGGCTTATCTGGGACAACACTCTAAGCATATGTATTATAAGCCCCATTTTCCCAGAACAAGACTCAATTAATGATCTTGAGTGAACAATTAACCTTACTGCGTCTATAGCATGTTTCAAATTAAACTAAAGTGTCATCCCAGATTAGCCTAATCTGGGATGACAATTTCCGCCTAAATTAGATTTTTCTCTAAGAAGAGACTTCCTTTAAATGAAAAATACCATAACAGCAGAAAGTTTTGTCCCTGATTAGCCTGTGTTGACTGCACAGGCTGATCTGGGACAACACTTAACGCACATGCATTAAGCTATTTTTTTCCAGAAAGAGGCTAATGAGATTACCAGAATCCAGTTGACTTCCAGAAATGTCTCAGAGGACCAACAGTCTCAGACGTGCGTACATGAATCTTCACCCCTGCTACCAGGTCAACTAACACAAAGAGGCAGAAGCAAACTACCAGACAAACCCTCATCTTGATCTGGTGATGAATATCTGTAAGTAGTGTGTTTATGCATTACGGTGGTTAATAGAGAAATATCAGTGATCTAAAACTTAAATGACTGTTTGAAACAATACAAATTTACAGTGAAAATTATCATGAATTTTCAGTGTTAAACTGTCAAATGACATACTTGTAATGAAGTCATGACGTAAATATTCCCGCAAAATTGTCCAGTTTAACACTTTAAAAATGTTAAAAAACTTTGTAAAAAGGATGAAATAAAATTTAAAAAAGTGTCGATTATGGTAATTATCAATTTTATGTAACTCTTAATCATAGAAATAAATATTTATTTAACTCTTTAACATAGAAATTAATATTTTCACTAAAGGCTTGACACTCATGTTACTTCTATTTCTCTGATAATTCATAAAATAAAGTTGGTAATCTATCAAAACCAACAAATATCCCTTATAAAATTGTGCATGAGAAATTTAAACATAAGCAGGGCTGCCCCTTTTTCCTAGTTTTCTTGCCAGTAAGCCAAATTTTCTCAGAAATTGCATCATTCTTTTAATTTGTGCTATTTTAAGATTTTTTTTTATGATGCACAAGTTTTAGCCAAATGGGTTAATTTATATCATGTATGGCAAACTTGATGGGTCAATGTGTAGTTGTCCTTGAATGCTTTTAGCTTTTATGAGTACATACAAACAGCTCCAAGTTGTTCCTGATAATTTAAGCCGGCCGAGTTGATATTTCTCACAACAATTTGGTTTTCTCAGCTGACCAGAATTGATCAGTATTGGTCAGATACATTCTAAAGCTTAACTCTTCCATACTGATTTTCGCAAAAATTGTGCCAAAAAATGCAAAAAGCATCAAAAATACCAAAGCTTATCCTGTACATAACGGAATCCTCAATGACTATTATTAACCTGTGACGTATGCACGCTTTGGGTCACGTGAGCGCCAATTTCACGTGATTTCAACTTCGGCGCTTTTCAAAACAAAGAAGAGCTACGAAATAACATGGTTTCTCAATGGCAAATGGCGTTGTAAACAATGATGCAATGGTCACGTGCTTTTACATGTGACCCACGCGTGTTTAAATTTAGATCATTTCTGGCCATGGACAGAAATTGAAAAGCCCTATCTTTGAACTGAATTTGGGCATTTCTTGACCGATTTTGACCATCTTTTTAGCACAAATGACATAAATACCATCATGTTTTGACTCATAATCACTTTTTTGCGACACATAACAAAATGGGAACATATACCAACATCAACTCGGCCAGCTTTAAGTTTTTTTTTTCATGTACACAAAATATGTCACACGTATGTCTATAAAATCGAGTTAAATCAACCTTATACATCGTAACAAACACAATACCAGTAACCATCGACATGAATTCGCGTGTCATTTGTGGAGAAATACTCAAAACAAAAACTTAATTAAAAACAAAAAAGCTGAAGTTATGAATTGACGATTCGATCTATCTTACAGAGGTTCCGGATATAGTCGATGTTTGTAATTATGATTGGTTCATGAGACATAAGATCTTCTTCGCAGAGGATTCCGGAGATAGAAGATACTACGATAAGGTATTTTCGAATTCAGAATACTTAGCGTTGTCCATTGCAAAAACTTAGACATTTTTATGAACTGTTGACATGTTTGAAACTTTGGACTTATATCATTATTATGTGAGCACACCATATCACATTATTTGCGCATTTGCAATATATTTATGATCTGTTTGTGTTTATTTATGCCAGAAAATATTGTATTGTATTATATTGCTAATATTACCGATTGAAGTGCAGCCTGTCAGTTGCAACTCCCAGCAACCCGGAGGGTCAATAACTTGGTTTTGGATTATTGCAACTAGGTCAATTTGCAGCGCCAAATGGGTCAATTTGTAGCCATCGGCTTACAGGTACTAAACAAAAATTGGTCCATAAATATATAATAACCAAACATTTTTTTTTCAAGTACCTTTGCATCACAGGCATTCGTCAATTTTTTTTATTTTTTTTTATTAAATTATCTTTTTGTTACAGACATTCCCAAAAGTTTTTGAAGTCCACAGGACATATGGTCCTGTAAACTTAGATAACTTACAGGACCGGAAAGGGATTCATAGGACCGAAACATCAATGTACAAACGTATATATCCCAATACATTTGCGAAGTTAAGTGTTATGTCGATTGGCAACAACTCAGGTGCTCCATTACTTTATGATGATTAATACTTAGTGTTAGTTGTTTTCCTAAGCCGATAAGTAACATTTGTTTTGTTAATTCCAGGGGTGTCAATTTTCCCAAATTTTAAATCCGGAAAATTAAGCCGGGGGTCTGGGGCCACAGGCCCCCAACAGGGATAAAGGCCAGAGCCCCTATGAGGGGAAACTCCCGAGCCCTAGCTTATTGTCCTTTTTTATAGTCTTTCTAGTTTCATTTTCTGATGAGTACAATGCGAAATATTATAAACCAGACCATCCGTATCACTGCATGTGTATTGTCATTCTATAAACATATTATAAAGAACGTGGAAAATAAATTAAAATCGACGAATCATACCGTAACCGAATTACGAATGTCCGAAAACATGTACGTGTTTTGCACATGAAATAAAATGTGCTTTGTGCATATCGTTTGACTGCAAAAAAATGAAAACGAGTAATCAGTAACCTTGCAAATACGTAATCAATATATAATTTGGTTAACATATTGCTTTACAATATTCTATTACAGTGCTTTACTTTGTTGTTGTGATACTTTGCTTATCAATCACTTAAATTTCAAGATGGCGGACATTTGCAGATTTTCGGAAAGTAGCGAAGAGGTTTCGTCAGTTACCGTTCATGTCCGTGACAGCCGCTAACTAATTAGACATCGATAAATAAAAGACCGGACGAAATCGTTACCG
>VMBQ01004788.1:5398-78940 GCA_007657795.1 Dreissena rostriformis
TAGAGTGTTAACAAGATTTTACTATAGTCATATATACACAATGTAGCCATATAAGGAAAAATGCCCCGCCCCTTGGCAGCCATGTTTTTCAAGCAAAGGTTACCATTTCTGAACTCATCCAAGATATCAGTGGGACAAATCTTCTGAGCAAGATTCATGAAGATCGGAAAATAAATGTGGCCTCTAGAGTGTTAACAAGGTTTTACTATAGCCATATAAGGAAAATAGCCCCGCCCCCCTGGTGGCCATGTTTTTCAACCAACCGGCATCATTTTTGAACTCTTCCAAGATATTATTGGGATGAATCTTCTGACCAAGTTTCATGAAGATCGGACTATAAATGTGGCCTCTAGAGTGTTAACAAGATTTTACTATAGCCTTATAAAGCCTTTTAAGGAAAAATGCCCCGCAACTTGGTGGCCATGTTTTTCAAGCAAACTTGACCATTTTCGAACTCATCCAAGATATCATTTAGACAAATCTTCTGACCAAATTTCATCAAGATTGGACAATAAATGTGGCCTCGAGAGTGTTAACAAGGTTTTACTATAGCCATATAAGGAAAAATGACCCGCCCCCTGGCGGCCATGTTTTTCAACCAATCGGCATCATTTTCAAACTCGTCCAAGATATTATTGGGATGAATCTTCTGACCAAGTTTCATGAAGATTGGACAATAAATGTGGCCTCTAGAGTGTTAACAAGATTTTACTATAGTCATATATACACAATGTAGCCATAAAAGGAAAAATGCCCCGCCCGTTGGCAGCCATGTTTTTCAAGCAAAGGTTACCATTTCTGAACTCATCCAAGATATCAGTGGGACAAATCTTCTGAGCAAGTTTCATGAAGATTGGAAAATAAATGTGGACTCTAGAGTGTTAACAAGGTTTTACTATAGCCATATAAGGAAAAATGCCCCGCCCCCTGGCGGCCATGTTTTTTAATCAACCGACATCATTTTCGAACTCGTCCAAGATATTATTGGGATGAATCTTCTGACCAAGTTTTATGAGGATCGGACAATAAATGTGGCCTCTAGAGTGTTAACAAAATTTTGCTATAGCCATATAGAGCCATATAAGGAAAAATGCCCCGCTCCTTGGCAGCCATGTTTTTCAAGCAAACGTCAACATTTTCGAACTCATCCAAGATATCATTCAAACCAATCTTTTGACCAAATTTCATGAAGATTGAACAATAAATGTGGCCTCTAGAGAGTGAACAAGGCAAATGTTGACATCGCACGACGGACAACGGACGACGGACAAAAGGCAATCACAAAAGCTCACCATGAGCACGTTTTGCTCAGGTAAGCTAACAAAAGAAATTGTAAAATATGTTATATTCTACTATAGCCATTCCAGAACTAGCCTTCTGGTAAAAAAAGGAATATGTTATATGGTACTACGGCCCTCGGCGAACTAGTCCTTTGATAAATAAAGAATCTACCTTAATATGGTATATTGTACTGTCTACCATTTGAGAACTGTGCGTCTGGAAAAGAAATGATTTACCAAATACGGTATTTTGTATTGTCAACAAAGACATTGAAATTAAATGCATGTAAAGAACATTAAAACCCTATCAATAAACATCTATTGATTTTTTTTTTAATTTTAAGAAAATTTGACGCCACCGACTACTTATTTTATGGTTTGTTCACACATATAAATATTGAGCACAATTTTAGTTTTCTACTTAGGGCAGCTTTCTGAAATTACAATTAAGTACAAATTCAGGTACTATTGATTTTAACTAATATTTTGACCATAGTTGCCAACACTTTTATTTCAGTACTTTTTGTAAAGAGGACATGGGGAGTTTTCTGGTTAAATCTAGGGCCCAGAACAAATGTATTGATCAAGGGTTGAAACCTCCTGCTTATGTATTTCACTTAGGTAAGACTGCCCATATAAACAAAAGCTTTGTCCCAGACAATACCAAATTGCCCTACCTGATTGATGTTTAAGAACAGGATTTAAACAGGGTTTAGTAACCTATCTTATGTACTTTTTAGTTATATCACGATGCAGGTTTTAGTTTTCAATTATTTACAAACATAGCGATGACAATTTAGGTCGGACAAAAAAAGCAATAATGTACATATTCACCATATGGCCCTCTATCAACATACTGAGTTTCATAAACCTAGCTGTAGTACATTTTAAGTTTTTACAGGATTCAGATTTTAGTTTGCACATATTTATATTAACATAAAACACACTATTTTGTCAGATAATGGAAATAATGTGCATATTCCCCAAATGGCCCTCTATCTACATTCTTTCATCAACCTAAAGCACTTTTTGAGTAATCACATGATCCAGATTTTTGGACAGACAGAAAGACAACACCGAAGTAAGATCATATTAGCCATATGGCCCTCTGTCCACATATCAAGATAAATTTAGCTAGCTTATATGCTTTGTTAGTTATTGCAATATCCATATATAATATTTTGTACAAGGCCCTTTTTTTGATGACTGAAATTTCCACCCACCTGATTGGTCAATTTTTGTTCATTGCTATTATCTGACAAGTGTGGGTCAGGACAGTCCAAATGCATGATGGCCTAGTTGCTTAACATGATAATTTGATTATTACTCTATACAAATATCAATGTATGTGTTTGGAATGGCAATAGTAATTTATTATAATGGTCATTGTCATTTGCGCCATCATGATCTTGGTTGTTAATCTCCAGACATTTCAAAGGCTGGTCATCATTTATCTGAAATGTGCTTAGTTTTGTTTGTCTTGACCAGACTCATGTATGACATGCATACTCAGACTCTCAAAGTATATTCTATAGGTCCTGTAGAAGTAGAATAAGAGTAAGCCCTGTATTTGTTTCATTTTAGAAGACCTACATGTACTGTCCTGTAAAAATTTGCCTTGTTTGGATTTGATTGCCATAGCATCTGTAACCAAAGCAACTAATTTTTATCTGACTAAAAAACTAAAACTAATAATTCCCATATGGCCCTCCATCCACATACTAGGTTTCATCAACTAAGCTTACATGCTTGTTGAGTTACGGCATGATTCAAATTAGAAAAGACACACAGACTCATGGGCACATGGGGGTTAAACCTATAATCTCCTCGAGTTACATAGATCTATATAATATATTTGAGCCACGCTCTTGGAAAATGGGGCTTTATGCATTCGTATGAAGTGCTGTCCCAGATAATGAGATTACAATCTTCAGTACACACAGGTTTATCAGAGACAACACTTTCACACTAGACAAGTTTTTTATTTTAAAGAGACTTGCTTCAAATGACAAATGCATATAACAGCGTGTCATCTGTGATAAGCCTGTGCAGATTGCCCTGTTTTCCCAAAGCACTGCTAAATTACAATAACTATAAATCTTTAAGTCCAGTTTCAGTCTCGGTTTTCCTGACAGCTTGCAAGAGACCCTGAAGCTAGCTCCTGAAACATGTGATCCCGTCTTTCTTTTCTTAGGTGGGCACTCATTGTCCAAAGAGTAACTATCGCCTTCATTCTGGCCAAACACTGGTGACACCTTCAGAAGACCTAGGTGTTCCAAAGTGTCCAACCATTCTTGCCAGGCTTTCATATCACTCACACTTGTGTGAAGAAGGGTCAACAGGCCCCGTTAGTCTGTAAGGTTAACAGACGTTACATGTATGTGTGATTGCCTTGCTTCTAAACTGATGTAACACAGAATTTTCATACAAATTATTACGTGAAGTTTGAATTAGACATTAAAAAAAATCTTTAAATACACTGCGTTTTTTCATAAATATTTAATTAACAGTTTTAACTTTCTTATTATTCATATTGACAAATTATAGTCAAATAGACACCTGCATATATAATAATATAGACAGAAAATATCAAATATACATAAAGAAAATGAAATGCAGTTTTCAAAGAAAAAATACCCAAATGATATGCATTTTAAATTTGACGTTTTATTCCCAATTCATATGATACATTGTTTCATGTATGCTCATCTCTGAAAGAAGATATCAAGGAATTTACAGAAAACCATAGTCAGCCTTCTGGTTTACTCCCAATTTTGTAAATCATCCAATCATTACTATGCTATTTACAAATAATAGATAAACGTCCAAGGTTGTAAATTAGATTAAAAGAAACATATCAACAAGGTTTTAGTGAAAACAATATTTTGATACCTTATATTTTACAACTTATAATTTAAGATGTCTATCCATTAAATCAGCATCCCAAAACAAAATGTGTTACCGGTAAATGTTAACACTTTTTGTAAGAGAATGATGCTGATTTCTTAGACAGACAACTGCTGTTTGCTTTTTATCAAAAACATGCATACAAATTTGAGCTGTGCTCTGGTATGTAAAGTGTCGTCCCAGATTAGCTTGTGCAGTCCACACAGGCTAATCAGGGATGACACTTTCCGCCAAGACTAGGTTATTCGCTATGAGGGACTTTCTTTAAATAAAAATATTATAAAGCAGAAAGTGTCATCCCTAATCAGCAAGTGTGGACTGCATGTTTTCCACAGCTTACAATTTGTTTAAATTTCCAAGGCTGAACATACCCAATTGTCCTACGGGTACATGAAGAACGTCTACAAATATGCGTTCAGCAGACTTCAATGAGAGCAATTGCTGCAGAGCATCCTCTCCAGTCACATTGCCGTGAAAGAACACCTTTCCATCTGTCTCTTGTACCTGTAACATGCATGTTTTGGAAAACAGGGCTGAATGTATGTGTGTAAAGTGTTCTCTCAGATTAACCTGTGCACTCTGCACAGGCTTTTCAGCGACGACACTTTAAGCCTAAACTTGAACTCTGGTCAGAAGAGACATCCTTTCAAGAAAAAATGCACTTTACACACATGCATTAAGCCCCATTTTATCATTTCAGCATGACTCAAATGTGAATCTGTCTCTAAACGAAGACATAATAAAACTCAATGAAAACCCATTCGACAGCTTTATTAAGTGTTATTTTTAACATTGAATGTGGATAATACAGCAGCCTTTAAAAAAACACACCTTCATACAGTAGACTATAAATATATACAAGAGTTGAAAAGTACCTAAGGCACTCACCTCAGATCCCAAGGAACCTTTCTGAGCTGGTAGTGTAAACAAAGTTTCACAATATAATTATAAGGAAAACTGCCCTGACGCCTTGCAGCTGTGTTTAGAACAACCAACAATTATTTTCATACTCAGCCCAGATATATTCAATTGTTGAATGTCCTTAGACCACACAAAGTTACACAATTAGTTGGTTAAAAAAAAGTGCTACATATTGAAAACTTCTCTACCTTTTCAATGGACATGAAGAAAATCTCACTCGTCAGGGAAATAATTACAATAAATGTTGAAAGCAAGTTTGATGAATATTGCGTAAACAAGTTTTACTTTCATAGTGTTAAAAAAGATTTTTCTCTAATTTGCCTTGTGACCTAATTTGTTAACCCCTCTGACCCAATTGCAAACTCAGCCAAGATATCATTGTTACAAATCTTTGATCAAGTTTCATTTAGATTGAGCAAACGATTCAGCCTTATGAGTATTCGCACGCATTTTATTTCATTTGACCTAGTGACATAGTTTGACCCATTAAACCTAGATTTGAACTGAGAATCAATTTCAAAATCAGCCAAAATCTCAATGGCATAAATATTTTTACCAAGTTTCATGAAGATTGGGCAATAAAATATAGTCATGTAGTGTTCAGAAGCTTTTTTCTTTAATTTGATCACGTCAAATATTTTTGATCCAGTGTGGCCTTGTTTCGATACAAAAGATAGTAGTGCTCGATTGGGCCATTAAATACAAAAGCACTTTGCTTTTATTCCATTACAATACTTCTATGGATAGAAATTAGTAACTGCTATCATAAAAATACCATTGCGTGAATGCCTGATAAAAATTGTGTCAAGTCAGGAAAGCGGGACAGCCCCCCCTCCCCCCAACCCCGAAATCAGGACGTATACATGATAACATTTATGTACACTATCTTCACACTTGAAGCTTTTATATGCAATGTGTCACAGAATGTAACGAACAACATGTTTGGCTGGTTATTTACTGTAGTTATGATCTAACCAATGCAATTGCTAATAAGAAATACATGTAGTTATTTGTTCACAATGAAAGTAAAAAATAGTTATTGTAACTTGTAACTTTCTATGAATTTCTATTAAACAAAGCACACTCAATTGTGGATAAGTTCTTTAGTACCTTGAAAAGAAACCAGCCAAGGAATGTACGCCAACAAAAGTTTGTAATTACAAATGAATGTGGAGATTTCAACAAGATTTCTCAATGTTCAGCGTTGCATACCTGTGTTTGAATCTAGTGTGTGTCTGCCTTGTATGAGGAACAAGTTAATTATTCTGAAGTGTATACATTTAAGAAGATAAAAGTTGTGCCTCTTGGCAGTTTTTTTGCGGTCTATTTGGTGTGTTCATTGACTATGGAAATAAACTTTGGACCATTGTTAAGACCATGGTGTTGTGAAGAAAAAAAAAAAAAAAANTTTTTTGCGCAACTTCTCCCTGTGGTACAATCGACAGACAACAATGAATATTGTCAATACAAGAAAGACTCCGCTTTAAATGAGTGCTAACTTAGCTAGACTTAAAATTTAAATATAAAAGAATATCTTACGGCCACGTTGTCATATTTTGTCTTCAGTTCCTTCTTTAGAAAGCATTCAGTACCTCTGCCTGTCGTGCAATAAAATTTCATTCAAAGTCAATGGAAAAAATGTAACTAAGGGAGGTAATCTCTCACAGGCACATTTGTAACTAGGGGAAAACACCAAACTATACAGACAATTCGCCATCAAAAAAGTTTCAGCCACATTTCAAGTGAGCACATACCGCTCTTATGTACAGTAAACTCACTTTAAAGGACTGGTATAACAGTTTTATTTCACAAACTAAGTTCATTTAACACATTAGCAATAATCTGTTTCCCGTGTACCGCATGGAAATCAAAATTGCCCTAAACTTTTCTTAAACCGTTATATTAAATTATGTGATGGTTTAAGGTCAAACTTCATATCAAATCAAATCAAATAAATTTTATTTTGAGTCGGCAAGACATATAACAAGTAACATAAGCTGCAAAGCTTTTGAACCGACTAAACAACAAATGTAAACAATAAAACATGAGTAAAACAGCTAAAAAGAAAAATCATATAAATGTTTAAGGGTAAAACACAAATTAAGACAATAATTACATGCAACACTGAACTAAATTTGACAGTGTTGACTTTCCTGCTGATATTGCACAAGTGTGGGGGGGGGCGGAGAAAGACTGTGGCATGCATATAGGGGCTAACTGTATTATCAAAGCAATAATGCACAAAAAAGCTGGACCAGCAGCAGAGTCAGTGTATGACACAATATAACTTGAATAGCGCACGAAAACATATGACAAATCATATCAAAGCATAAATACAATTGGTAGCAATTAAAAACTGTGTAGGAAGCTGCTGATCTAGACCTGCAAATTGGTCAAAAACTGCAATAAGACGGCACATTAAGAACTGAATTCAAAGAGAAACACAAGAGTGCGACAGATAAAAAAGTGCAAAGGACGAATATCACCTCGAATCAGATTCGAGGTGAACTGATCAGCAGCTTTCTCACAATAAAAACAAAAAAAAGGATGAAACAAACTAGAAGCAAGCACAGGCAATCAAAATAAAATACTAAATAATACATAAGCAAACCAAAGACAGCAAAAGCAACTTAACACAGTGTTGCATGCAGCTTCAGAAATTTAGGTTTTTATGTAACTTTACAGGCAGAACATTTGCATTCTTTGCCATTCCAGTGCATCATAAAGCTTATAAATTGGTTAAAGTTACTTGCTTTTCTGTGGCTTTCTGTTTTTTTCGGAGGCTTTCTGGTAAGGCATTCCATAGAGCTGGAGCTGCATGCCGGAAACTGTTTAAACCATACTTAGTAGACTTGACTTGGGGAATCTCAAGAAGATTGGTATACCTGAAATGATAACGAGATTCACGTTTGATAACCATGTCATTTAGAACAGGTGGAGACATACTATTTATAATTTTGAATGTTTCAAGAGCCATAACTCTGGTTCTTCTAATGTGTAGACTAGGCAAGTTTGCTTTTATAAGTAATTGGTCATACGAGCTGTTGTAATCGTCGTATACGAAGCGAAGAGCTATCTTTTGTAATTTTTTTTATTTTGTCTGTGTTACTTTTAGAGCAGAAATGCCAAGTTAGAGGACAGAAACTAAAATTTGATAAGATACAAGAATGGAAAATGGTCAATCTTCTGAGACGGGAAAGGTTTTTTTCGTATCCATCAAGATCCGAATGCACGTAATCAAGACAATCACTTGCACATAATGTACTTACCTGGCAACCAAAATTGAGTAATTCTGGTGAAAGATGTTTCCGACTGCAGAAATTAATATAGCGCTCGCGTGTTGGATAGGCGACCCTTCAAATTCACGGTGATAAGGCGATTACCACAACTATTCCGCTCACCGTCAAATTTTTATACTTCTGACAAGAGCACCGTATCCTTCTGACGAAAAGAAACATGGCGGACGGAGAAATATCCGGTAAGTGGGTGACAAAATGTTTTATTATAAGACACTGCAAAATGATTGCCACTTGCGAAGCACTCCATCGAATTTCTGAACCAATATGTCGTCTATTTAAAAGTTTACCAGTCGTGAAATATTTAGCATGACTTTGAAATAGTGTTTACAAAAAGTCGTGTCGCGCTCGACACCATTCGTACTTGTGAGAAAAATGTAATAATCAGATGATTGTCGATGTGTCAGACCTGATGTGACAGACTTAAATTATTGTATATATATATAAAGAACATGCCATACGAACCTGTTTGTTTCAATACCTGTTAAAGGCCTATTTTTTGGTGAAAACATGCATCACATAAATATCGATGCACCGCGCAACACTGATTATAAACACCGTATTTATATTCCGTGTAACTGAAATTCTTGGCACCGCTTACTTCTACACATGGTTTTAAATGATAAGCTAAAACAAGCCATCGTGAGCTAAATTTATTTACGATGATCTTCCATTTATCAAAGTTACATGTCCCAGAATTGATATTGAAAATGATGGCATGCTTGCACCAAAAAAAGGTTCACCGGGATCGATTGTCATGCTTTCCAGTACGTGGGGGGCACATGTTTAAGTCTCAGGTTTCAATTTATCTATATTGTTGTGGTAAAATACAATCGTTATTGATAATTCTTATTTATTGATTTCAGATTCATAATCTTTAAAAAAAGATGTCCAGCTACAATTATGGAAAGGTATGAGCAAATGTTGGTGTAAAACTAACCGAAGGAAATAATAAATTTAGTTATGTATAGAGTGTACAGTGTGATTTTGCATTGGTTACATTTATTGAAATATGAATTTGGTGTTTGTGGCCAAAACCAAAGATATATAGATATATACCAAAGATGCTCTCGACTACTTATATCAGAAACAAAGGGGTTACATCTAAAAAAAAAAAACAACATAAATTTGAACGTCTTTTCCTTCTGAAAAAAAATATCAGAATAAAGCGCTGCCAAAAAATCATAAAGATGCGTTGCTTGTACGGACATTGTTGAGCGGTGTCCATATTTCTATAATGTCAGTGTTGAGCGGTGCATACTTGCTAACACGTGCAAATGTAAAAATCACAGTTATATTCAATAAAGCATGCCATAATGTGTTGTAAATTGATTCTTCTACCATAAAATACCGTTTAACAAAAAATATTGAATTTAAAATGTTTAAAATCTGCAAAAAAATACGATTTTTCGCGTCATGAAAGTCACTTCTTTCACGACATGCTCAAATTGTTTTTACTATTTTGAAGTTAATAGCGACTCAATTTTGATGCGGTAAACGGCAATTAGATGTAAAGTATATACTTCGTTCGATGGAATATCTTGTTATTATCAACTTACCTTCTTTTCTCGTTTTTTTTTTTCATTTCTGGACTCGCCAAAAAGTTTGCGGCCATGTTTTTGACAGAAGGATAGTACGGTGCTCTTGTCATAAGTATAAAATTTCGACGGTGAGCGGAAAAGTTGTGGTATTCCCTATCATCGTGAAATTGCATATGCGCTAGAGGTAACAGTGCTCTATCTAGCGGAGAGTTGCCTTAACGTGTCTGTGTATACAGACAACGGTACATATCGGTTGGATCAGCAAGTGTGCGCCAACGGTCCAACTTCCGGTGTACTCACAACCGCAGTGAGTAGACGGGTAAAGGCGGGTTCAATTGAAACTAATGTTGACGTTTTGGTAATGATAATAATAATTTTTAGTAATAATTATTATATTTTGATAATAATAATAACATCTTGTTAATAGTTATACTAATAATACTAATAATAATTCCATATTATTTCAGTGTTAGCGCTTAATGATTATTTAATGGGTAGTTATGATACTTTCATGAAATAAGAACGTATATAATACTGCCACCATTAATATGTATAATAACACGATTTGAGGCGCGGCAATTGTATCAAGTCAAAAAATTCTTTTAACGCTGGACGCACAAGGTTAAGTCAAAAAATTCTTTTAACACTGGACGCACAAGGTAATTAACGATCAAAACGTCGCATGAGAAAAATAGAAAAGTATGAGTAAAACAATTAGTTTATTAGCCCGCAAGTTGTTATTTAAATATCGCGGTTCGTCTGCGGTAAATGAGACTATAACGAAAAGAAGTATTTTAATACATATACATGCAGTTTTATTTTATTGTGAGAGAAAAAGGATTTGTCACCTGTTTGATAGCAATACATAACATCGTATCTTAAAACATCTTAGCATAAGTTATGATTCAACATTTTAGATAGTAAAATTGATTTAAAATTTACAAATTACAGTAACAACAATAATAACAATTATAACAATAATAATACTAAATTTCCTAGCAAATCACAATGTTTAACTTTGACCTAAGTCTGAGATTGGATAAAATGAATCTTTATGTTTATGTTCAATTGCGAATGTTTGTTACAACTTTTTAGATAAAGTTTGAAGAGAAAAATACTACTGTTACCATGTTGGATCATAGTTTGACAACGAAAGGAAAACAATAACACAACTACTTGTCAAACTCAGCATCCGTGTCAAAGCGGTATGTGGGGGTATTATTGGTCGTCAGTGATTCAGTCACATAACAATAACAATAAAGAACATTTTCGCTTTTTCACTTCGAGATTGTAGTTAAAATGTCCGGAGACTTTGAACAACTTGCCACAGAAGTCGAATGATATGCAGGACGGACGCATTTCTTTTAGGTTGCAGTAATAAAGAAGTGTTGTAAGTTTTCCACGCCGATTCTAATTTCTGCTCCAGTTCTAAGCAGTGTCCTAGCATGTTCAAAGAGGTATCAAAAAAGCCGCATGCTGCAGAGTCATCGCTCTTAGATGAGATAAATCCTGTGGATTTAATAATTTCAGTGAATATCAATAACTTCATCAACGCTTCCGATTGTTTAGGTATTTGTCGAAGTTCTCTGTATGTAAGGAACTGTAGATAGTAGAGATAGAGTTCTATTTGCACACAGATGCAGTCATAATTGCTATACAATGGTGACAGAAAACCAGACGACGTATCGGCGCCAAAACGCCCACGGTACTTTTCGAACCGCAGGAATTCAGGAACACACATTGTCTCTTCTTGACTAAATATCAAAAAGGCAGACCATTTTTGTTTGAAAGACTGTTCACATGACTGGTTTGCTATCTGCAGTGCTAATGACTCCGATGGAGAAACAAAAAACTGGTAAATGAGATTAGATTTTTTATCTTTTTCTATCTGTTTTTCTATCAAGTCAAAATATTTACATGCTTCATCATATTCTCCGTTGCAGAAAAGGAAGGAAGCGTATCGCATGTAGTTACCAATGATATCAGACTCTAGGGATTGTGTATACATTTGTCTTACTTTATTGATGGAATCGTGATTATACTCAATTCCTTCTGCTTTCTGTTCTAAATACACCGAAGCTAACAAACTAGCCGTACATGACATGACGTCATGTAATGCATAGTCATATTTTCTGTATTTTTCCAACGGGGCGCGATAATACGATTCTAAGCGTGTAAATTCGTGTTCAAATAAAGATATCCTGTAACTAACTGGTGCTTCTGCAAGTTTAAATCCATAAAAAAAATGCTTCTCACCCTTAGAAATATTGAAAATATAATAAAATAGTTCTGAAAAATTAGAACTATATATGCCGCGTTCTTTTTTTCTCGTACTTAGCTCATGAATAGTTTTTCCAATGTTGTCCATTTGTATATTTTCGATCTTTGTCCGCAGTAAATTAATAATATTTGTAAGTTTATCCGCCAATTTCGGAAACTCTTGTCTATCAATTTTCCCATCAAAAAGGTTAACATTCGCAATGGTAAAGTGTGGACAATTGTGGCATCTTACAAAGCGCCTCAAAGTTACAAGTATGCACTTGACACAATTGATAAGATTGTCCTCCCTCCACATATCGGGCCGGGTGTTCTCGACCGCAAAGAAGAAGACTGTTTTGAAATGAAACGTACTCAGCTTGTCTTGATATTCCGGCGCAAACAGCTCCTTTCTTATCATCTTGGTCAGAATATATGCTTTCAGATGTACTTTATCTAAACTGAACATAAATAGCCGCTCTGTAAGATTTGTGGAAATGCGCCATTGGTATTGAAAATAATCGTATGTACAAATGTTCGTACTTTTTGGGGGTCCCTGTGGAACTATAAACACACCATATTTGTTGGCTTTTTTCAGCGTCTTTTCCGAAGGCCAGTGACCGGGGCGAGGCCTTTCAAAAACGAACATGCATTGCTTTGGAAGACTTTTACAGTAAAATGCGTAAACCATGTCGATATTCCCTATACTTTCTGCAGGTCCGTGTCGTTTTCCCGTCCAACGTATTACTGGAGTTCGGTTGATGGTGTCAAACATAACTGTATGTGGAATCATGCCTTCAGTTTTCGTCCAATCTCTTTGAAAAAATCTGACGATTTCATCAAAAGGATCTCGAGTAGGATCCAGGTTTTGAAAAAGTCTTGCTTGCTTTAATGGTTCAATCATTGTTAAAGAACAGTACTGCGAAGCACATCCTTTAGTGGTAACCTTAATTACGACTTGGTGATCATGCGGCTGAAGGGGTGGATTTTCTGAATCAAGAAACAAACGAAACGTTTCAAAACAGTGTAAGATGTCTGTGTCAGACATCATTCCGATTGTTGTAGTGCCCTCGATTTGACTTCCAAATATATAAGCTCGTCTATCACGCCCATGTGCTTTGTGATTCAGTGTCATTTCACTTTCACGAGAGAACATTATTTTCCGTCTTAATTGAATTAAATGTTCATTGACGGCAACATGATCAAGAAAACGTGAAAGTCTCTCTGAGAAATCTCTCTCATCTGTCACATTACTTGCCACATCTTGGGTTGTTTTCCACACATTCCTCTCTTTCCGTGTTGTATGTTTCTGTTTGACTCGCCTGTTTTCGGCCATCTTTAAAGAGAAAAACCATCTTAATTCCACTCTCTCTTATTAATGCATGGTTTTGAACTGTCATTCATACATTTTTATAAATAACATTTAATTCGTTATCCATGTACATGTAACCAGTAGAGGAAAGGCAGTGCTTCTGTTTCCAATAATTACATTGATAAAACACATGTCATAAATTCCCATGCTCTATTAAAATCCTTTAATATTTGAGGAAAAACCATACACATACAGTATATGTTATAATATTTAAATAGTCATACGTGATCTTCCTTTATCTGGTATGCCAAACCCACAAACACGAAATAATTAGATATTCAACATGATCATGGAAACATATACGCACAATCTAAATTGTTTTGAATTTCGGTTTTAACCTGAACCAAGTGAAACCAACTTATATTAATGTTAACACAATTGAATGGCGTATTTGACAACGACCCAGCTCGAACTGGTAAGCTTTACCATAACCAAGAGAAGATTTAACAATGGCGATAAGTCTGAATCTAACAGCAAAGGAAAACACACACGAAACAAGACTACTGCCAAGCAATATATGTCCCCTACTGGCTCCACCATTGTCAGATTTTTTGTATATGTTTGTTGCCATAGCAACCAGAATTTTTGACGTAGGAACAAAATGAAACGACGTGCATAATGTCCATATTGCCATCTATCCATGTTTGAAGTTTCATGAAAAATATTAAGAACTTTAAACGTTATCGCAGGATCCAGAAAAGTGTGACAGACTCACGGACTGACGGACTGACGGACACACGGACTGACGAACACACAGAGCGCAAACCATAAGTCCCCTCCGGTGAAACCGGTAGGGGACAATAAACCCGAATTTACAACGATAGACATAACACTTATAATCCATTTACATACCTGAATTATTCCTATTGCTCTTTGATGATACATTAATCACTTAAAAGATTCAGAATTGACAATTTGTCAACCGCTTCAAATGTACAAAACTTCAACTTTGTCTGTATAAAATTTCACAACTTCCACTGAAACATTCTGTTATCACGACTTAATTTTTGTCTTGAAAACTAATATATTCTGTATTAGCGACAGCACTGCAGGAAAAAGAGAACAAACACGGATTTTCCCGACAATAAAAATAGAACTGTAGGTTTATCCAGCGCTACAAATAGCATAGTAAATTTTCTACCAGCTTCACTTTCGTGTTTGAACTTCCGGGTACATCAGCTATATCCAACCACTGTCATGTAGATATTATATTTTATCCCATTCTCAGACGTGCATTGACGGTATATCACCCCGTGGAATAGACTAGCCTGATAACATGGGGAAACACTCTTTATCATTTTCTTCATTTTCCATTGGCTGTTTCGATTGGCTGTTTCGGCTATGGATAAATTAGGCCATAGCCGAGAAAGATCGGTTATGGAAGATTTAGTTTTATGTCCAAATCCGAGAAAGACGTCGGAGGACTAAAAGATAAAAAGTAAATAGTAATAACATAAGTTTCATTCTAAAATACGAATGATATGTCTATCTGCAATGGTCGAATATGGATGTGTATGGTGTACTTAATAAACTACACGTATGGTTTACAAGTACATCCATAATAAATATAAAATCAGGCAACTTGATAGTGCGCGTGCATGTGATGAGCGCTACTGCAAGTCGAATATGGCCACAGCAAATGACTCTTAAAATGACACTATCGTCCATTACTGCAATTCGACTATGGCCACAGTGTTTGACTCCTAAAATGACACCATTGTTCATAACTGCAAGTCGACTATGGCCACAGTAAACGACTCTTAAAATAACACCATTTTTCATTACTGAAAGTCGATTATGGCCACAGCAAACGACTCTTAAAATGACAAAAAATTTCATTACTCCAAGTCGACTATGGCCACAGGAAATGACTCTTAAAATGACACCATCGTTCATTACTGAAAGTCGACTATGGCCACAGTAAATGTCCTTTGAAATACAACCAATGTTCTTTATTTTAAGTCGAATATGGCGACAGTATTTGATATTTAAAATACAACCAATGTTTATCACTGCAAGTCGTCTATGGCAACAGTAATTGACCTTTGAAATATCATCAATGTTATTCTTCATTGGTAGTCGACTATGGCCACAGTAATTGACCTTTGAAATTCATCACATAATCATTTGGCCGTTTACAATGTATTTAGAAATATAAAAAAATAAACATAATCTTGCATATGACCGATTTTGTAAATGTAAAAAATTAGTATGTAGAAAAATATACATCTAAGGTCGTGCTCGATCGAGACTGATATCAACAAATGTTAAAAACTTAACTTAAACCTAAACTTAAAATAATTAAAACCAATACCATTTCTTTATTGAATTCCAGATTTGTTGCATCGTACATAGAATCAGTCCTCGTCAAGGAAGCGTGTTCAATGATCATGAAAGAGGTATAGAGTATGGTCTTTGATTTTTTTGTGTAACAAGTATTATCTTACATTAATATATACGTTTTCAAAACATGATTATATTTATGAGAGTGCATAACATTTTGTTCATTTAGCATAACCACATTCTATTCACGAAAGTAGAAACTTGCGCTGGGTTTGTGTAAATTTTATTCGTCAACTGTAAATATTTTAAATGTTAATTGGTCTTAAAATGTACAATATCTCCATATAACATGTCTGTTAGACTGTCAATAGACATCGAATCCAGTTTTATTTTCATACGCGCTTTTTTAAAGGCGAGTCTGAACAATATAAATAGAAAATGCAAAAATATAAAGTTATATAATTAATTGAAAATAGTATATCGGCTTTGAATGTCATACAATTATTATGTTCTTCTTTGGTGTCGAAGTAAACTATATATTCGTACCGAAAATAGTTCACAGTATGTAGTTTTTAAAATATTCTCGTAATCGTTTGTTTCTAATCATAGAACTGCAGGAAACTGGATGTAGTTATCAAGAGGCCACAGAGGCTCTGCAACCAACGGTGGCCAAAAGTATTTACACGGCATATAGCCTGGCAACAACTCACCGTATGCATTGTCCATATCAGTAATACTACAATGGTCAGGTTTGTAAAAATATAGCAGTCATATTAGGTTTTTCGTATCTGTTTTAGTATCAATGTCGTAGAAATTATTTCATTCAGATTTACGTTTTACAAAATGGTTTAAAGAGATATGTGTAACGTGTTTTAGAAAAACCAAGCCATTAATACAATTACTAGTCACAGTGATTAATAAAAGCTGATCGTATCATCGAAATAAAACAATGACTTAGTCTTCGTAGCCTTTGACACTTCAAAAGTTTGACTTGTTATGTAAATTGATGTGTTCATTTACACAAATATTTTGTATTTTGTAATGCAAGCTGGAGCATCAAAGAACAGTGGTCAAGCGCCCTAGCGGATAGACGTAAGTGAAACACGGAACATATTTACAGAAAAACGTGTACACTTTTATAGATAGTAGATGTACATGTATACTCATGTTATAAAGCAAGTTTTCTCGTAGCTAATGTCACAACTTTCATTTTACTAAGAAACTGTATGGGTATCCTAGTCAATATGTCGTACCAGATTGGAATTTGTTGCAATCTAATTTTTTTTCAAAGGTAAAGCCTGGTGAACAACAAGACGCTAACATCCTGCAGAAAAGTTCAAAATGGCTGACAACACCGTACGGTCGGAAGATGTTTTAGGACCAGAATGGGATCGTTGCCATACAGACACCGGTTTACAATTTGTGACTGGTGCTGGTATTGGGCTAGTACATGTATTTTCATTACTTTTCTTTAAACGTCGCCCGTGACCTGGCACTTTGGACGGGGGGAATGGTCTTGGAATGGGGTATGCAAACTGTCAGCATGACTTCGAGGCGCCATATATCCTTCGTGGGACTTTAAACAAGAGCTGTCAGAGGACAGCGCGCTCGACTATTCGAGTGCTTGACAGTATAACATAAGCCATCATGGGGAAATTGTTCATATTCAATAATTTATTAGACGATCTTTTAAAAATAAAAAAGGGGAAAAAAATGGGGNAAAAGGGGCCATAATTATGTCAAAATGCTTGATACAGTGGTCTGCTCTTGTTTATAGGTTGGGATCATGTTGGTAAACAAGTATGCAACATATAAAAGCAATATGTCAAAGGATATAGGAAATATTTGGGGTAGAACGCAAACTTTAACATAGATTTATCAATAATATGCATATTCTAAGTATAAAAGGGGCAATAATTATGAAAAAATGCTTGATAGAGTTGTCTGCTCTTGTTTATAGGTTGGGGTGATGTTTGTAAACAAGTATGCAAAATATGAAAGCAATATGTCAAGGGACAATGAAAATAAATGGGGTAGTACGAAAACATAAACATTTGCTGCATATTCTAAGTGGAAAAGGGGCCATAATTATGACAAAATGCTTGATAGAGTTGTCTGCTCTTGTTTATAGGTTGGGGTCATGTTGGTAAACAAGTATGCAAAATATGAAAGCAATATGTCAAGGGACAATAAAAATAATTGGGGTAGTACGAAAACTTTAACATTTGCACGCTAACGGAACGGAACGGAACGGAAACGCCGACGCCGGGGTGAGTAGGATAGCTCCACTTTATATATTTCATATATAATAGTCGAGCTCAAAAGGACTCCGAGGCGGAGAATGCAGCTGGAAGCTACCTTCTGACGAGGGATCTGCCTTTCTGACATTTAGTGTTATATTGTGTGCTAACGGACGTGATAACAAACCATTTTACTACGTTGTTAATTAACATGTTGCTTTATGGGATAAGATCTTATTGCTTGTGAATTGTATGTTGTGTTAGTTTTGCTTTTTCTGTAAACGCCATATTAAGGTCTTTTTATTGCCATGCATTTGAAGTTGCAGGGTGGATTTTTCGTTGTTATCACAATGCATGATATGCATATATCTTACTGAATAATAAGGAGCAAGCTTTTATTTTAATGCTGTCATGTCACGTGATTTATAAGCAAATAATAGTGAAATGAAATTGGTGATTTGTTGATTTAAACAGCGAAAATAACCATTTTTATAGTGTTTTCTCAATTTCATACTAAAGACTGGGTCAGAGTCAAACTATTGAAATAATGTCATTGTTTGGACAGTATCAATTTTTCTGCAATATTTACAAATTGAACACATTAAAAATAAAAAAGGTATTTTATTGTTTAAATTGCATGTCAATATTGTATATAACAGTATTGTTGATGGTGAAAATTACCTTTTTTTATTTTTTTGTTTAAATTTCCACTTTAAAAACTTGTTTAGCGCTGCTGACCAATGTATGGTGCGGATCAGAATATGTTCAACAACTTTGAATGATGATCACCAAGTGATCATTCTTTGAAGTTTCATTAAAATCTGCCCAGCGGTTCAGGAAAAGCATTCGTTATCAGAAAAGGTTTACGGACGCACGCACTTACACACGCACTGCCGGACGACGGACATTACGGGTCTCTCAAAGCTCCCAATGTTCACAAGGTGTCGGCTGAACTTATAAGTGAAAGAACAGTTAAACTTGGCGAGGTTCTTTCTGATCCAGCATTGTTATAACCCGTTTTGCAATAAACCCGTTTTGCAATAATTTCATTGCAAAACGGTTTGGGGTGTCATATTTGAACTTGAATTAATTAGTACATGTGTGATGATTTTATTGCAAATCGGGTTGATTGCAAATCGGGTTGTTAAAAAAAATCAACTTGCAATAAAACAGTCCAACCCGTTTTGCAAAACAATTATTGCAAATAGATGTTTGATGATTATAATGCAAACGGGTTTATAGCAAAACGTATTGTTATACAATTTTCAAATTACAATCAGACACTTCAATCCGTTTTGCAATAAAGTTATTGCAAAACGGATTATTGCAAAACGGGCAGTCCGCACAGGCTAATCAGGGATGACACTTTCCGCCTTAATTGGATTTTTGCTAAGAAGAGACTTCATTTAAACGAAAAAGGTCATAAAAGCGGAAATTGTCGTCCCTGATTAGCCTGTGCGGAGTGCACAGGCTAATCTGGGATGACAATTTACGCACCAGCATGTTGACCAGTTTTATCAGAACACGCCACATATGCGCATATTTGGCAAAACACTTGGTCGTGTACTATGACAATTGAAAATGAATGGTTATTTAAATTATCCTTGAAAAAATATTCTTAAAATCTTAATAGGAATTAATGTGCTTTTTGTTTTTTAATCATTTTATATATAAGCTCATTAAACTAACAACATTAATCCGGACGGATCGACGGACCGACCGGACCGAAAACACGACACAATTACTTCAGCATGTCCCATTCCTTCGAGAATAGTACAAATAAAGAACTGAATATATAGAAATAAAACAATCGTCCTACCTGTTGTTGCAGCAATGTTTCCTAATGATCCACTAATGAGCAGTATGAGCCCGATGAACAGCGGAAATCGCAACTGAACTCGGCCATCCTGCAATTGAGTTGTTCAACCTTCCACTCGCTTTGATTGCAGAATAAGTCTGGGCAATTTAGTTTGGAAACTAAGTTGAAAGGTTTCCTTCAAAATCAATAGGTGATTCTAAATCAAATGACTTATTTTTTTCCTCTGCACGAGGGTTGTCCCAGATAATCGTAGAAAATATGTACTGAATAAATTGTTTTAGAATGAACAGTTGAATTTTAAGACAGTTATTACATTTTCTGCAAAACTTTAGCAAAATTGTCAAGAAATAACCGTACAACGTAATTTTAAATAGTTCACTACATTTCAACAATGGTAAGCCAACTTACTTACACATTCAAAAAATCCGAAACATCGTGCTATTTTTTATGTAATCACCATGTTTATACATTCAATTGTTTTTGCGTGTCACCTTTAATTCTTAATTTTCTTATCATGAACTTGAGTCATTCAAAATAAAATGTATTTTGGATTTAACCAGACCGATAGTTCAGTGATTTACCGAATGAGCATTCGGTTGAAGATGCGCAAGTCGTCATAACAGACTCTAAACCCGAACCTTTAACCTTTTCCCACGTTCCTAAATCCCTTAATATTTGTGAATGTGCACGTATTATGTAGTTCATATTTCCGCTCCGTTATTGATATATCAGTTAATTTTTGAAACACTCATGTGCACTATCAAAGAGTTATCCAATTTGTCAACGATATCGTGGACAACCTTGGTGATTGGCTGGAGCGATAATTTCTAAGCACTAGTGAATAGTGATGGGCCGATAATCAACTGGAGTCGATTAATAGTCGCGCAACGTTTCGCGATTGCGATCGCCGAAATTGAGTTCCGCCACTCGATTAATAGAAAACAATATATTCGTGTTTTGTAACCTTTTCTTGCGAATCTTTCGGTCAATTTAACTTCGGTACAATATCCTAAAATGAAAATGGCATCCCCATTGTGCATCGAAAAGCTCCAAAACATGAAAAAGAGCAGGCGCATCGTGTAATATTCGACCATACGGGTGGAAACAGTCTTCCAGATGACTAAACCAGGGAAACCATAATCGAATGCATAATCTTCATTGTTGCAGTGTGCTGGCTTTGTCGAAAAGAATATACTAATAGCCGTAAGTGTTGGTGGCAATGAAATGAAACCGAACCATACTAACTGTATTAACATTCTGTTCTGTATTCATCTGAATTTATTTCAAATCGAGAATGTGCTTACTTGTTAACCAGTACAAAAACATAAAATAATAAATATGCAAACAATGTTGGAAACATACTAGCCATGGCAGGAATAAAAAGCAAGTGGCAGTCGACTTTTATTTTTGTGATATTAGATTGGTTGTGCCTGCTTGTTAAAAGCTTTAGACAAATAAGTGCCAGAAAAAAATAAGTGGGAGTTCCTGATAGTGAAAATTTGAAAATCCCAATCTCAGATTTAATAATAATACAACACAATGATTATTATTAGATTATTAACCTATTCCAAAAATCCTATTGTTTTAATTCCAAGTCATTATTATTATTATTATTTTTTTAGGAAACACAAGCAGTTTCCTGACACACATAGATGTTTGCAGCCTAACGTCCCATCTGCAAGTACTCCGAATACACTCAGCCAGAAGCCAGTCCAGCTCAAACTTTTATTCGAGAAACAACACAACATTAATGACAGAAAGGTTGCAGTAGATGATCAGCTTATGAAACTTATCGTCGGAAAGGTTCTACCCACCAGTTTGGTAGAAAACGAACATTTGCATTAGGATGNGCGACTCTACAATGAACGTTAATACAGGCTACATGTTTAATTGCTACACCGGTTAATTCCATCCCCAAGACTTTCAGGGCCAGTGCTGGGTCAGAAAATCGTCCGGCAGAGGAGGGAATATACTATTAATAAACGCCTTATGTTGATAACATAGTATTGCTTTCAAGATATCAAATAACACGAATTTTAGGCAAAGAAATGAATGAAAAACTATCGGTAAATGCCATTCGTCTTGCATTGTGATACAAAACTACCGAAATAGTATAGTATCAATGATTGAAGGGAAATCGTTTTATTGTCTAGCCACATATGTGTGACGGTCAGTCTGTCTGAAAATCTTTCCTGCAAGCCAGATTAGGCTACCGACATTTGCCAGATTGCTATAAATAACACAGCCTAAGTTCAATTTTATATCGGAAAGAATCGTGGTTTGATGTTCCATTTACAAGACGCAATGAGATTTTTAAAGACTCGCATCATGCGAAAATGGGACATATGCAATATGCTGCATAAAAAATAGCCCCGGTCCAGCCTGCGCATCCGCGCAGTCTTGTCAGGATATGCATACTGAGGAGGATAGTCCGGAGATACCACGAAACCTCACGTGCTTTTTTATACCAGAAAGCATAGCCCCTAACCAGGCTGCGAAAGTGCGCAGGCTGGGCTTGAGCTACGCTGGTCGCATATGCCATAAGACTAATTTTCGCATGACGCGGATGTAACAATGTTATTTGAATGTGTGGGAAGAAACTGTGTCTTCATCAAATATCAAATGTTTCGATGACGAAGAAATAAATTCATAATAAACTAAGTGAGGACACATATGATGTAATCACACGTATAAAATAGTAGTAAAATTTGTATCTACGAACACTATAATGTGTGCAATTTATGACAAACATTTCATGCAGTGGATATGCGACTTTTTGAGTGAAAAAAAATCACAACACTAATTAAACCTTTGTTTTTAATTTAATAACTAAGAAAGGTAAATTTTCTACCTTTATTTCAAAGTCAGGATATACGCCGCATATCTTTTACTTCTTTTTTGTTTAAATTTCCACTTTAAAAACTTGTAAAGCGCTGCTGACCAATATATGGTGCGGATCAGAATATTTTCAACAACTTTGAATGATGATCACCAAGAGATCATTCTTTGAAGTTTCATTAAAATCTGCCCAGCGGTTCAGGAAAAGAATTCGTTATCAGAAAAGGCTTACGGACGCACGCACTTACACACGCACTGCCGGCCGACGGACATTACGGGTCTCTCAAAGCTCCCAATGTTCACAAGGTGTCGGCTGAACTTATAAGTGAAAGAAAAGTTAAACTTGGCGAGGCTCTTTCTGATCCAGCATTGTAATAACCCGTTTTGCAATAAACCCGTTTTTTTTTCATTGCAAAACGGTTTGGGGTGTCATATTTGAACTTGAATTAATTAGTACATGTGTGATGATTTTATTGCAAATCGGGTTGATTGCAATTCGGGTTGTTAAAAAAATCAACTTGCAATAAAACAGTCCAACCCGTTTTGCAAAACAATTATTGCAAATAGATGTTTGATGATTATAATGCAAACGGGTTTATAGCAAAACGGATTGTTATACAATTTTCAAATTACAATCAGACACTTCAATCCGTTTTGCAATAAAGTTATTGCAAAACGGATTATTGCAAAACGGGTTGTAACAAAGCATGATAGACATTATGTATAAATCTGACTTGACAGGTTCATTTTCCTTGCTAAATCATTTACTGATGGTGTTGACTTAACTTTTAAAACGCAAAAGAAACATCTACGCTCTCTCTGTAGGCGTTAACCTGTCATCGTATGGGACCAACACTGGAGATACGCTGGCCGCATATTGTCTAAGATATATTTTCACAAGACGCGGCTAATATAAGAGTTTGCCTTGTCCAATGACGACTCGTTATCACATCGAAATCAAACTGGTATTAACAGGCATAGTAATTGCCTGTCACAGCACGCATTTGCGCATATTTGTGGCGTGTTCTGACAAAACTGGGCAAAATGCTTGTGCGTAAATTGTCATCCCAGTTTAGCCTATGCAGTCTCATCTTAGCGAAAATCTATTTTAGGCGGAAAGTGTCGTCCCGGATTAGCCTGTTCGGACTGCACAGGCTAATCTGGGATGACACTTTACGCACAAGCATTTTGCCCAGTTTTGTCAGAACACGCCACATTTGGCAAAACACTTGGTCGTGTACTATGACAATTGAAAATGAATGGTTTTTTAAATTATCATTGAAAAATATTCTTAAAACCTTAATAGGAATAAATGCTGTGTGCTTTTTGTTTTGTAATAATTTTATATATAAGCTCATTAAACTTACTACATTAATCCGGACGGATCGACGGACCGACCGGACCGAAAACACGACACAATTACTTCAGCATGTCCCCTTCCTTCGAGAATGTTACAAATAAGAACAGAATATATAGAAATAAAACAATCGTCCTACCTGTTGTTGCAGCAATGTATCCTAATGATCCACTAATTACCAGTATGAGTCCGATGAACAGCGGACATCGCAACTGGACTCGACCATCGTGCAATTGAGTTGTTCAACCTTCCACTCGCTTTGATTGCAGAATAAGTCTGGGCAATTTAGTTTGGAAACTAAGTTGAAAGGTTTCCTTCAAAATCAATAGGTGATTCTAAATCAAATGACATTTTTTTTCCTCTGCACGAGGGTTGTCCCAGATTATCGTAGAAAATATGTACTGAATAAATTGTTTTAGAATGAACAGTTGAATTATAAGACAGTTATTACATGCACATTTTCTGCAAAACTTTAGCAAAATTTGTCAAGAAATAACCGTACAACGTAATTTGAAATAGGTCACTACATTTCAACAATGGTAAGCCAACTTACTTTCACATTCAAAAAATCCGAAACATCGTGCTATTTTTTATGTAATCACCATGTTTATGCATTCACGTGTTTTTGCGTGTCATTCGTACTGTTCTTATCATGAACTTGAGTCATTCAAAATAAAATGTATTTTGGATTTTACCAGACCGATAGTTCAGTGATTTACCGAATGAGCAGTCGGTTGAAGATGCGCAAGTCGTCATAACAGACTCTTAACCCGAACCTTTAACCTTTACCCACGTTCCTAAATCCCTTAATATTTGTTAATGTGCACGTATAATGTAGTTCATATTTCCGCTCCGTTATTGATATATCAGTTAATTTTTGTAACACTCATGTGCACTATCAAAGAGTTATCCAATTTGTCTACGATATCGTGGACAATCTTGGTAATTGGCTGGAGCGCTAATTTCTAAGCACTAGTGAATAATTTATGAGCAGTGTTTTTAAGTAGTTTTCATTTAATAAAAGTTAAAGCTTAATGTATTGAAAAAATATGATTTATAACTGTTATATACTGTGTATAGCTCAATTAGGGACTTTGGGACTTTGATGCTTTCCTTTTTAACTCTATATTGGATCTCCGGAGGGAGGAAATTATTAAAACTTAATACAGTTACTCTTCTATTTAATATTTCGGCCAAAGGCCTTCTTCAGTAAACGATTATACATAAAATTTCATTTTTTAGATTGTAATTGTCTCTTTTTTTGTCGATTGTTCTTTAAAAGAGCGGTCACTGTGACTTTAAATGATGTTTCCAGATTTTTCGATGTTCAGATAGTGCCAAGTACACGTAATGCTTCGTATTAAATTTCTTTTTGCATATCTTATAACCTTTTATGTGAAACATATTTATCTAAGCTCAAAAATGTTCACAGATATGGAACAACTTAATTCCAGTACATGTTTATTTAACCTTTCCTATTGTGAGGCATCATTTTGCAACAGACACATTCCCTTTGTTCTTATGTACACAGTACGTTCAAGTGTGCTTTGTCGATCCTGCTTTTAATTAAAGAGGGAAAGTTTTGCTGTCATTGGCAAACATGCATGTAGCAGACCATGTGCTAAACATATATTTGCACACTCAGTACATATAATATTTATGACTGAAAAACGATCTGAGTAAGCACAAGTTTATATTGGAATAAACTTATTTCCTAATTAAAATTCTTCATCACAGAAAAGAAAAACATTGAGCAATAAAGTTTTACATTAATTTGCAGACATGCAAATTGCAGTATATGTTTTTTTTAACAGCCATAACACATCAGATTTAAGATGTCATTTATCACGTAAGTCTAAAAGTTAACGTGGGGTGGTAAAGGGATATGAAGATCAAAATCGGTCAATGCATGTATTTATACAAAATATTTGTTTTAATTGTCAGATCCATTACACTGAGACTGATTCAGACACAGAACTCCGATGCACTGACCGCATACGGTACACGTTCAGCAAGGTCTATTTTGGTAAGTCGGTGCATCAAAAGAAAATGTTCAAAGTACTAAACTTCCGTCATGTGGCGATGTATTGAAGGTTTTGTTCTACTATCACATTGATGAGAAAAAGAGTTTGAATGAAAGTATTGACAAACCTTTTTCACTTTTGTTGCCAATACGGGAGATGGCCCGAATTTTAACAAAAGCCATAAAATACGTGGTTGAATACGTCCGCCAAATGCACTCTGGATAGGACAGTGTCTTAAGAAGAATATCAAAAGGGGGTCTGCAACTAATTTGTCTAATCAGGAGAAATTCTGTGAAAGACTAAATGATCTTTTTGATATCGCCCATCAGGATGCAATGTCAACCATAACTATTGAAGAGGATCGCTTGCACAGCATGAGAAAGGTCTCAGAAGTAGAATGGGTAGTGTAGAAAAACCACTTGCACTGATGGAAGAACGAACACTTAAACGGAAAAAAAACAGCTGAAAAATATCCATTTAAAGTAAATTCAACAGGAGCGAAAACATCAGTTCATCACTTGAAACTGTTACTTCTAAAGATGAGAATTTGTCACAGCCATCAGATACTGAACCTGAAGCTGGTCCATCCATTCCGAACGCCGCCCAAGACACAGATAGTGAGAGGCACTGCGATAATTGTGACTCCTCAAATAGCTGCTGCTCTTGATAGAACAAACAATTCTAATAGAAAGTCTGCACATATATTTTCAGCAATGGAATATATAGGACTGCTAAGGCAAGAGGTGGAAGAAGTCGTTATTAGTGCAAGCGCTATAAGACTAGCCCAAATGAAGCATCGCAAGATTTTCTGCTTGGAAGTCAATCGAATATTTGATCCGGCAGTCCCACTAATTTTGCATTGGAACGGTAAGATAATGGATGACCTTACTGGTACAGCACGAGGTAAAGTCGATCGACTTCCGATTCAAGTTTCTGGACAGGATATGGTAAAATTGTTAGCTGTCCTTAAGTTCCAAGATGTCACGGTCGCTTCAATGAAACAAGCAATCACACAAACTATTGATGACTGGGTCATGCGAGACAAGATCAAGGGTCTCTGCTTTGATACAACGTCTTCAAATACTGGACCAAAAGGTGGCACTTGTATTCGTTTAGAAGCAGAGCTTGGTCGACAGTTAATCAATTTGTCCTGTCATCACCACATCTCAGAAAATATTTTTGGAAAGTTTTCAGTGTTCATGACGCCTTAATGTCTCCTACCATGGAGTTGTTTGGCCTTTTTAAAGATGTTAGGCCCCGTATTGACCAGAACTCATTTTGAAGAGCAGTTGAAGATAACAATTTAGAAAGTATGATCGCTCCATAAAAGGATGATGTTGTCAAGTTTGCATAGTCTCAGCTGAATAAATTTCAACCTCGTGACGTCTACTGCGAATTGCTTGAACTTTCTGTCATTTTTTTGGGTGCCACACCTGAACGTGGAATACGGTTTCAGTACCCTGGTGCAATTCACATGGCTCGTTGGATGGCGAGGGCCATTTATTCTATAAAAATGTGGCTATTTTGAAAGCAAAACGATCCACAAAACCCAAGCGACAGTTGTCGAAAGTCTCGAGGTCTTTCCTATGGTCATAAATTATGGAATCACCTGCAAGACGTATGTCTGTTCATCAATAAAGTATATCTGAAATACTGGTTTGAAACTCCAGCAGCAAACTGTACTCCACGACATGACCTTAAACTTATGCGTGCTTTGTCTGAATATCCAAAGTTTGAAACACTGAAATTGCCATGGCTGCCACAACAGCCTTTGAGCGCCACCTTTGGTATCTCTCTGAGACTCTTGTTGCATTAGGCTTCTTTGATGATGCTGTCACTATACAGGAGAAGCGCTCAATAGTGGCACTCCAAGAAGTTGAAGGCTATGATGAGCCTCTGAAACGAATTTAGCCGTTTTAACATCCGACTACTAAGAAAGTTCACAACTTCGCTACAAAGAGCACTAACTGTTTTTTCACGCTTCTTCGCATATCCCAGGATTTCTTGAAGGTCGATCCCAGTGAGTGGGAATTTCAACCAGAGTTTCAAGAAAGCAAACGTCTTGTGCAGTCGTCAATGACTTGGCTGAACGTGGGGTTGCGTTGATTCAAGAGTTCAATTCGAGTTTGACACGCAATGAAGAACATAAGCAATATCTACTTCAAGATGCCGAGGACCATACAAGAAAATTGTCGGCACCAACTAAGTCTTGAGCAGTTGATGCCAAGGTACAGTTAATGACCCAAAGAACATAAAAGGATAGGACCCAGATGACTATTGAAAATTAGTTTTGATCATTTTTACTTCGATTTTAACAATGAACAAAGTTTCAGATAATTATTTATCTAAAAATTTCATAGTTGTGTTCTGCGTTTTTTTTACTCGTGATGACCGGGTTAGACATAAATAGTAATAACTTTGAAAGTGTTGATCAAGTCCTTAATATTGTTATTTTCAGCCAAACCAAAATGTACAGCTTCTTTCTAAAAAGCATAATATAATGGAAGGTTGGAGAACACTATTCTAATACTTTCATTTTCGGGAGCACCCTATTGCCCAGTGTAGCGTCACCTCTTATGCACTGCAATCACCAATAGCTCCAATTAGCACAGACAAAGGCAAGCGTACACACATAACTGTTAAAACTAAAAAAAAGCACAGCATTATCAATTATCAAAGGCCTCTTAGATCAACAAGGTGTTGCATACTTCCTACAGAGTGTGTCGGTCTAACTTAAGAGTCTTTGAAGTGACTTCCAAATTTGAGATGTAGCTTTGTAAGTGTGTAACATAATTATCACTTGGTCTTTGGAAAACAATATTACAGTCTCTGATCGAAGAAGAAGATATCGATAGTGAATTTACAGAATGATTTCAAGTTTATAGGAGAAATGTCAAGGGTTATCATTATTCTTAGTATAATTATATGACACCTTTTAGACAACGGCATGACATTTGTCAAATCAATGATTTTGTATTCATTACACAAGGCTATGTAGTGCATTCCATTAAAACATATCGCCGCCTGGTAAAATAAAACATTGTTGCACAGTGAGAAAAATATTGAAATACCGTCTGCAAAAAAACGCTAATTGACACACGCGAAGCGAAATATATAATCCTGATATTTAAAGAAGACATTTATTCTCACTCACACCCGATTTTCTTGTCGATTGGTCAATATGTACAAGCTCAGTGCGTGCACAACGCGTTTCATGGATTACGCATGTAAAAATTGGTAATATTTAGGGTTATAAACCAAGCAACCTGCTTGAATCCATAACATAATTGATTTGTTTTGACAAACATCTATGCCCAAGAAATCTAAATTATGTTGCTTTTTATCAGAAGTGAATACATTGTCAACTTTGTTTAGTTACGTTTGAAGAACTGACCATCTTATGTTATTGACTCTGTGTATTATGACGGTAACTATGCTGTAAGATAAATTAAGGCGAGGCAAAGAACAGACTTTCTGCACATTTTTATTTACGATATTTGTATTTAACGTTTCAAAAAGATGAAGGTAATACAAATAATATTCGATGCTAAACCCAATGGTCTGTATTCCAAAACATCATAATTATCAAGTATCAAACACGCGCTTTGTTTGCTTAAATATGTTGAAGCTTTGACTCGATTATTCGTTCTCAAAAGTAATGAATATATTAAATATATGTTCCTTCTATAAGTTTCTGGTACACCACAAATAGAGGCGCAGCACACTCACGCTACCTTATTCATATACAGACCAAGGACAGGCACTTACATTTGAAAAAAGCTCTGTGAAAAGGGGGGTTAATACATGTGCGTAAAGTGTCGCCCCAGATTAGCCTGTGAAGTCCGCACAGGTAAATCAGGGACGACACTTTCCGCCTCAACTGGATTTTTCTAAGAAGAAACTTTCTTGAAACGAAAAATATCATATAAGCGGAAAGTGTCGTCCCTGATTAGCATGTGCGGACCGCTAAGGATAATATTGGATGACACTTTACGCACATGCATTAAACCCCATTTTCACGGAGGGCGGCCTATTTAATAAACTAGTTTTCCGCAGTTGTCAGTTAAAACTGGTAAACAGTTTGCAAAGATATGTTCACGTGCACTAAGTACTGACTCATGTGATGACTACTAAGTTGTTTTGATTACATAGGCTGAGCTTGCAAAGTAAAAGTGGTAGTAGGTTGTGACTGTTGTGATGTGACTCAAATACCTGCACATTAAGTACCACAAATATGATATTTACGAACCGAACATTCACAAATTGTATACATAGTGGATTTAAATTATATTCAAACTACATGTATTTATTGCAATCGCTTAGGAATGCGCCCATAGCCTGCAAAGGCATAAGACATAATGATTCTATTGTCATTCTGGGCGAATCACGTGCCAGTCAGCCGTCCCTAGGCACTGCTACAATCCTGTAAGGCTTCGGCGCATGCACCATTCCGAACATCCCGTCCGTGGTCGCCATGGAGACGTCTTCCCCAGCCGGACTTTCAAAACGAAACCTCTGCACAAGGCTGCTAAGGAACAACAGAAGCTCCGTCCGTGCCAGCGACTTCCCGACACAACTGCGCTTACCTGTAAGCAACGGTGGATGTAAACATATATTAGTATACACAAAGATATACTTAAAAGCCACGTTCTTTATCGAAATACATGTATAATGTTGCATGCGCGTATGGATTTTATAAAACAACTACACCACGTTGCGTCACTGTCACCAAAGATATATCAATACATGTCAGTGAATAGATGTCTGATATCACGTACTTTAGTGGGTCGCTATTAAACAAAGTTACGAAACTATTACAAAATACGCATCTTACCAAATCTAACAAAATCTTACCAATGGAAAATGCAATAAACTCATCCCGTTTTATTAACTTCCCATGCTCGTCAATGAACCTGTCGGGTCGGAACACGAGCGGGTCGCCCCATATGTCCGGATCATTGAATATGGATCCAAAGTCGGGAATTATAACTGCGTCGGTTGGTATAGTGTAATCTCTGAGCGTCACAGTTTCAGTTGTAGCGTGCACTCCGCTGATGATTGCTATGTTGCAGAACCTGAAAGTCAAATTTATTTTTAAAAAAAAAATTAACAAACTTAAAAAAAAATGTATATATATATAATGTCATACTATTCCTTAAATCGTCAACTTTTAGATATTAGCTGTGGTTTTTATAAAATACAATGTAAAACATTATACATGCGTCAAAACAACATAGAAAATTCGGTAAAATGTCTAAAAGCTCTATGAAAATACCGAAAACAAGCGTTCATATTTATGAAAGCATTTTATAAATGAACGTTGCTATGCATTTATCTTTTCAGCGGCCTAGCCAAACGTAAGTCTTATGGTGGGAGTTTCAGAGTGCAGTCCCCGCGAACTATATTATTTGACTCATAAACCAGATCGTTTTAGAGTATAAAAACCCATGGATAAAGTATTAACAACCATGGGTAAAAAACACGCATAGGTCAAGTGTTAACAACCATGGGTAAAGTAAAAACACCTATATGTCAAGTAAAGCATCCATGGGTAAGGTATTAACACCCATGGGTCAAGTATTAACAACCATGGGTCAAGTATAAACACCCATGTGTAAAGAATAAAACACCCATTGGTAAAGAATAAACAGCCATGGGTCAAGAATACTCAACCATAGGTAAAGAAAACAAATCCATGGGTCAACTTTAAACACTCATGGGTCAAGTATAAACACCCATGGGTTAAGAATAAACCTCAATGAGTAAAGTATAAACAGCCCTGGGTAATGTATAAACACCCTTGGATTGAGAATAAACACCCATAGATTAAAACTATGAATACTCGTTGCTAAAGAAGAGCACCAATTGGTTTTCTAAAAACATCAATGGATAAAGAATAAGCATGCATGGGTAAAGTATAAACACCCATGAGTAAAGTATAAACACCCATGGGTGGAGAATGAACGCCCATGGGTTAACAATAAAGAGCCCTGGGTAAAGTTTAAACAGCACTAGGTAAGGTATAAAAACCCTTACGTAAAAGAATAAACAACCATGTGTAAAGTATAAACACCCATATTTGTTAAGTATTAACTCCCATGGGTGAAGAATGAACACCCACGAGTGAAGAATAAACAGCCCTGTGTAAAGTATAAATTTATTTGGGTAAAGGATAAACACCAATCGGTTAAGTATAAACACTCTTATGTAAGAGAATAAAAACATGTGTAAAGTATAAACCACCATGGGTGGAGAAAGAACACGCATGGGTAAAGAATTAAGAGCCCTGGGTAAAGAATAAACACCCATGGATAAAGAATAAAAAGCCGTGTGTAAATTATTAACACCCATGAGTGAATTATAAACACCCATGGGTCAAGTATAAACACGCATGGGTTACAAATAAACACCCATGGGTCAAGTATAAACACCCATGGGTTAAGAATAAACACCCATGGGTTAAGAATAAACAACCATGGGTAAAGAATAAACACCCATGGGTAAAGAATAAACACCCATGGATAAAAAATAAAGAGCCTCATGTAAAGAATAAAGGCCCATGGGTAAAGAATCAACACGCATGGGAAAAGAATAAACACCCATGGGTTAAGAATAAACACCCATGGATAAAGAATAAAGAGCCCAGTGTCAATAAAAAACACCCATTGGCAAAGTGTAAACACCAATGGGTACAGCAACTGTATTGATGAATGTGTATATTAATGCAGATATAATCAATACAAAATACCATATAGTTAGCGTCTGTTTGTACGCATCCATTTTGATAAAATTAACATGCACCGTACCTTAACACCTCCATGTAGAATGCCTCCACATGCACTAAGGAGGACCGGTCCATGACAGAGGGAGGCCGGAAAATGCCGAGGCTTCTCGTGATTTCCCGATACAATCGTTCTTGAATCTCGGGATATTCTGTGAGGCAAACGAGACTCCATCGGAGCGCGGTCGTCGTCGTTTCCGAGCCGGCAATGAACAGGTCCCCGATAAGAGACTCGAGATACTCGTCTGAAATTAAACAATTCACTCAACAAGTAACATCCGAAGACCTTTTTAACTAATCACATAGGAGTTGCTGCTTTTGCTACAAATCGCAGCTCATGTCCACTTTAACATTAATCAGAGAAGTTGTTGGTTTTATCGAAACGAAAAAGACTGGGTCCATGTATAAGAGCAAAGAATGTCAAAAAAACTGTATACTGTTGGTATCCTTTTCTAATATGTCATTAGCAAACGTTTGATGTCATTAATGAATCTTGAACTGTCATACAAATTATAAACTTCAATCAGAGCTGACCTAACAAACAACATAATACGCACAGCTCATAGTCGTCTGCTCGTTCGTCTGATCGTGTTTCTTCACCTCTCTGATGTACGCGCTGACCAGGTCCTCGATGCAGTTCTCGTCGTACGTGTCCAGGTGCTCCCGCACGATGTCCGCGCAGTAGGCGAAAACAGCGTCCGAGTTGGAGATCATACGCCATACGCCCAATGGATCTCCGGGCAGACGGGCCGCCCACGGGAAGAAATTGGCGATTCCGCCCGCGGAGCTGAAGCAAAATTATGGTATCGTGACATGAAGGTGTTTTGAACCTGCGCCAAATCATTTATTAGTTTAAACCTATTTATTTTAGTTATGGGGGTGATCTAAAGAACGCTCTCACAGTGGGGATCGAACCCGTGACCTCCCGGTCGCTAGGCGGACACCATATCTTCTACGAAACGGCGATCTTTTATCATTTATTAGCAGTTTATGGATTAAGAAAATAAACTGCTCCCCGCTATTTGGTGGAATATGTCCTTACGTTAGCGGGATCACATTCGTTAAACGGGAAGTAAGGCACATAGGATAACCACTGTGAGGCGTGGTTAGCTTTGGATACNGTTTTTCGCCTTCCCGTCACACCAGCGTCATGGTTTATGGCGTTCTGCGCGTCATCACTGTGTCCTTAATACGTCCCTGGCGACCTTACCGCTTTCGTTCTGCGTCCTTACGGCGACCAAAGCCGACCATACGGTATATATATATAATTAAGTGCTTCCCGTAAATTCATTTGTTGTTAGTCTTCGCGTGCGCATGTAAAGAGTTGCACGTCTGGATGCCACATCCATGTCCCCGTGAATTCATACTTTGAAGACATTTGTAAAGTCATTATAAAGTAGTGCCACGATATGAAATGATCCAACATGAATACATCTGTATAGTTCACGATTGCGGAATCAAACGTCTTCAGCCTAATTTAAGACTGTGAAAATAATTGTCAGAATGGTGCGTATCGTTCATTATGAATAATTACAAATTAATTGATTTACATGAAGACTGTGTCTCGTCTTTGAAAAAAATAATGGCAGCCCCACCCCCAAAAAAAAAATAAAAAAATAAATAAAAATAAAATAAAAAATAAAATAAAAATAAATACGTAATTAAATAAAAAATATACGTGAATAATAAAATTAATATTAAAAAAAAAACAATCGATGCTTTATCAATCCTCATAATAGCTGAAACGCTGAAACATGTGAATTGTGGCATGAATATGAACGTGATGTGTTTGACACTATCGAATTCTAACAAATTGAAAATTATTTATTGAACACATTTTATGAGACTTAATAACGCAACATTCAGTTTCAAAGTGAATTGCATGTACAAAATTCTCAGCTAAGGAGTAAAAATGTAGTTTGTTTCCACTTACCCGACCAAACCAATGTTTGTGCGGACCCTTAACTTTTTTGGTATTTAAGGTAGCGTTGTCGGTCTTTTTTTGCATAATTCTCTAAAATAACTATTAATGCTGCGATCAAAATTATCTACATTAGATTATAGAACATAAATTAACTCTTAATTAAGTAAAATGAACTAAATAAATAATTTAAGATATACATTCGGAAGATTTCTGCATGTCATTCCCTATTTTTATTAACTTGGAAATAGTTATAAACAATAGGTGCAACCAGACGATGAACAAAGACCAAGCCAGACAACGACGACAAAAGAGGATAGGTATCAAAGGCAAAATGTATGTTGTTGTTGTTTTTTTTAAATAAATACATTTGTGTACATTAAAATTAAATTAATTTTTAACACACAGAGCTTAGTTCTTGTATGATGCACGTACAATTAAATGTTCAACTGCATGACCCGTTAACACTGGAGTATGAAACGTATTAAGAACTTTAAAATTGAAAACAATCTATTAGGTTCGGGTATTCACGCCAAAGCGTATAATTTTAATGGATTGTCATGCCATACATACTGAATTGTCCAGGATTTTCCCGGCAATGCAGTGTCTGACTCGTAGTCCCGGAATTGGATCAAATACCTCGGAAATGATGTAAAACTCTGTATACCTAGTTTAACACAGCATACATTCGTAGGCAATGCAGACCAGGCCGATTATGTAACGTGTTATCCCAATTGTCAATTACCAGAAGTTCATACAATCACCCTTATGCACTGCAATCATCAATAGCTTCAAATAACACAGACGCAAACAGTCACAAGAAATATCTTTAAAACAGATATATGGCGTTGATGTTAATTGTTTTTTGTTGTTGAAAACGATCGTCGATAAAATCAAAGAGTTATGACTAATGTCGCGAATGTTTTTTCTGAACAATTAGTATGGCAGAAAAGTGGCCATTTTGTTCAGTAAACCCGACATTGAGGTGTATAATAACTGTTTAAGTGTTTTTTGTTATGGGGCATGTTACTGATGAAGAATCCAAATGATGCCGGGCTGGTATCTTTGAGGGTTTTGAGAAATTCAAAATGGCGTCCAAGATGGCGACCATTTTCAGTCTAATGTGTTTAAATATATAGATATGCATTATTTTATGTATTATAATGTAATTATGATATTGGTATAAATGTTAAAAACGAATAAAGAAGCGCAAATGTATGTTATAAAAAACGGATTGCGTCCTAAATCAAGATGGCTGCTTTAAAAATGCTCCTAAAAACAAGATCATATCCAAATTTTCTCATAAGAATAATAAATATGGAGAAAAAACAACAATTTAGTAGCAATAAAGTGTTAAATAAGTGTTCCATAAAATAAATTTCAATAAAACATATGCAGAGTATAGAATGAAAAGAACATATCGACCTAATTTTGACCATCGGAGAAAAGTTTTATTATCTTTGTGTACAGTAACAGAAATCGTCAAAGGTATGATTTCTGTTATAAAAATACAACGGTGTCATAAATGTCATTAAGCACATTATATATAAATCGACACACTTAAATAAGACATTTATTTTCACTCACACCCGATTTTCTTGTCGATTGGTCAATATGTACAAGCTAAATGCGTTCACAACGCGTTTCATGGATTACGCATGTAAAAATTGGTAATATTTAGGGTTATAAACCATCTTATGTTATTGACTCTGTGTATTATGACGGTAACTATGCTGTTAGATATATTAAGGCGAGGCAAAGAACAGACTATCTTCACACTTTTATTTACGATATTTGTATTTAACGTTTCAAAAAGATGAAGGTAATACAAATAATATTCGATGCTAAACCCAATTGTCTGTATTCCAAAACATCATAATTATCAAGTATCAAACACGCGCTTTGTTTGCTTAAATATGTTGAAGCTTTGACTCGATTATTCGTTCTCAAAAGTAATGAATATATTTAATATATGTTCCTTCTATAAGTTTCTGGTACACCACAAATAGAGGCGCAGCACACTCACGCTACCTTATTCATATACAGACCAAAGACAGGCACTAACGTTTGAACAAAGCTCTGTGAAAAGGGGGGTTAATATATGTGCGTAAAGTGTCGCCCCAGATTAGCCTGTGAAGTCCGCACAGGTAAATCAGGGACGACACTTTCCGCCTAAACTGGATTTTTTCCAAGAAGAAACTTTCTTTAAACGAAAAATATCATATAAGCGGAAAGTGTCGTCCCTGATTAGCATGTGCGGACCGTTTATGATAATATTGGATGACACTTTACGCACATGCGTTAAACCCAATTTTCACGGAGGGCGGCCTATTTAATAAACTAGTTTTCCGCAGTTGTCAGTAAAAACTGGTAAACAGTTTGCAAAGATAGGTTTACGTGCACTAAGTACTGACTCATGTGATGACTACTAAGTTGTTTTGATTACATAGGCTGAGCTTGCAAAGTAAAAGTGGTAGTAGGTTGTGACTGTTGTGATGTGACTCAAATACCTGCACATTAAGTACCACAAATATGATATTTACGAACCGAACATACACAATTGTATACATAGTTGATTTAAATTATATTCAAACTACATGTATTTATTGCAATCGCTTAGAAATGCGCCCATAGCCTGCAAAGGCATAAGACATAATGATTATATTGTCATTCTGGGCGAATCACGTGCCAGTCAGCCGTCCCTAGGCACTGCTACAATCCTGTAAGGCTTCGGCGCATGCACCATTCCGAACATCCCGTCCGTGGTCGCCATGGAGACGTCTTCCCCAGCCGGACTTTCAAAACGAAACCTCTGCACAAGGCTGCTAAGGAACAACAGAAGCTCCGTCCGTGCCAGCGACTCGCCGACACAACTGCGTTTACCTGTAAGCAACGGTGGATGTAAACATATATTAGTATACACAAAGATATACTTAAAAGCCACGTTCTTTATCGAAATACATGTATAATGTTGCATGCGCGTATGGATTTTATAAAACAACTACACCACGTTGCGTCACTGTCACCAAAGATATATCAATACATGTCAGTGAATAGATGTCTGATATCACGTACTTTAGTGGGTCGCTATTAAACAAAGTTACGAAACTATTACAAAATACGCATCTTACCAAATCTAACAAAATCTTACCAATGGAAAATGCAATAAACTCATCCCGTTTTATTAACTTCCCATGCTCGTCAATGAACCTGTCGGGTCGGAACACGAGCGGGTCGCCCCATATGTCCGGATCATTGAATACGGATCCAAAGTCGGGAATTATAACTGCGTCGGTTGGTATAGTGTAACCTCTGAGCGTCACTGGTTCAGTTGTAGCGTGCAGTCCGGTGATGATTGCAATGTTGCAGAACCTGAAAGTCAAATTTATTACACACAAAATAATATACAAAAAAAAACTCTCTGAAAAGAATGTCATTGAATTCCTTAAATCGACATCTTTTAGATATAAGCTGTGATTTTTATAAAATATATTGTATAACATTATACATGTGTCAAAACAATACATGTTCTTTGAAATCCTACATTTTTGACAGCGCACACCCATGAGTAGAGAATAAGCAGCCCTAGGCAAAGTATAAACACCCATGGATACAGAATAAAGATCCATGGATACAGAATAAAATCCCATGTATAAAGAATACAGAGCCCTGTGTAAAGTATAAACACCCATGGGTAAAGAATAAACACCCATTGGTGGAGAATAAAAACACATGGATAAAGAATATAGGGTCCTGTGTAGAAAATAAACACCCATGGATAAAGAATAAAGAGCACTTGGAAAAGATTTAATTCCTATGGGTGGAGAATAAACACCCATGGATAGAGAATACAAAGCCTTGGGCCACGTATAAACACAAACGGGTAAAGGATAAACACCTATGGATACAGAATAAAGACCCATATATAATGAATAACACACATGTATGAAGTATAAACACCAATGGTTGGACAATAAACACCCATTAATAAAGTATAAACACAAATTGATAAAGTAAAACACCCATGGATAAAGTATATCCACCCATGGATAGAGAATAAAGAGCCCTGTGAAAGGAATAAACACCCAAGGGAAAAGACTAAACACCCATGGGTAAAGAATAAATACCCATCATCGGCATGAGTAAAGTATAAACACCCAAAGGTAGAGTTCAAACGCCCATGGGTAAAGAATAAACACCCATGTATAAAGAATAAAAAAGCTCTGGGTAAAGTATAAATACCTTTGGGTGGAAAATAAACACCCATGGGTAAAGTATACACAGCCCTGTATCAAGTTTAAACAACAATGGGTAAAGAATTAACAGCCGTGGGTAAAGAATAAAGGGCCCTGGGTAATAAATAAACACCCATGTATAAAGAATAAACCGCCCTGTGCAAAGTATAAACACCAATGTGTGGAGAATAAACATGGAACTCACGAATAAAGTATAACAACCCATGGATAAGAATAAAGGGCCCTGGGTAAAAAATAAACAACCCTTGTTAATGAATAAAAAATACCCATGAATATAAGTATAAACAGCCCTGTGTAAAGTATAAACACACCAATGGGTGGAGAAGAAACACTCATGGATAAAGTATAACCACCAATGGATAAAGAATAAAGAGCCCTAGGTAAAGTATAAACACCCATGGGTAAAGTATAAACAGCCCTGTGTAAAGAATAAAGAGCCCTGTGTAAGGTATAAACACACATGGGTGGAGAATAAACAACCATGAGCAAAGTATAAACACTCGTGAGTAAAGTATAAACACCCATGGATGGAGAATAAAATACATGTGTAACAATAAACAATCATGGATCAAGTATAAACAGCGCTAGGTAAAGTATAAACACCCATGGGTAAAGTATACACACCCATGAGTAACATAGCAGTGATTTTTTTACCTGCGAGTCCTGCGTCCTGGACTCACAAAAATCTCTGTGGATGCAAAGTTTCGAATTATGTGAGTCCCAAAAATGCATTGAAATTTCTAAAAAATAATATAATTAAATATTTGGACTCGTTCTTTCAATTTTGGGACTCATAGATTTGCAAGTTATCGAGTCCCAGGACTCAGATGAGAAAATTTGTAAAAATATCACTGCTCATAGGTGTTGATACTTTACCTAGGACTGTTTATTCTTTACCCATTGGTGCTCATTGTCCACCCATTGGTGTTTATACTTCACACATTGGTGTTGATTCTTTACACATGCGTTTTTATTTTTTACACAAGGGTGTTTATGTTAAGTATAAACACACATGGGCAAAGTATGAACACCCATGGATAAAGTATGAACAGCCATATGTCAAGAATAAACACCAATGGGTAAAGTATGAACACCCATGGGTGGAGAGTAAACACCCAGGGGAAAAGAACAAACATAGCTGGGTAAAGTTTAAAAACCCATAGGTAAAGAATAAACACCCATGGATAAACAGCCATGGGTAGAGTATAAACATCCTTGGGTGGAGAATAAACACCCATGGGTAAACTATAAACACCCATTTGTTAAGAATAAACACACATGTGTGAAGAATAAACACACATGGATATAGTATAAACACCCATGGTTTAAGTATAATCACCCTTGGGTTAAGTACAAGCACCCATGGGTAAAGTATAAACACCCATGTGTAAAGCAACTGTATTGATGAATTCAGACATGCATGCACATATAATCAGTATACAATAAACCATATAATGAGCTTCTGTTTTTACGCATTGATAAAATATTGATAAAATCACCATGCACCGTACCTTAACACCTCCATGTAGAAGGCCTCCACATGCACTAAGGACGACCGGTCCATGACAGAGGGAGGCCGAAAAATGCCCAGGCTTCTCGTGATTTCCCGATTCAATCGTTCTTGAATCTCGGGATATTCCGTGAGGCAAACGAGACTCCATCGGAGCGCGGTCGTCGTCGTTTCCGAGCCGGCAATGAACAGGTCCCCGATAAGAGACTCGAGATACTCGTCTGAAATAAAACAATTCACTCAACAAGTAACATCCGAAGACCTATTTAACTAATCAAATAGGAGTTGCGGCTTTTGCTACAAATCGCAGCGCATGTCCACTTTTACATTAATCAGAGAAGTTGTTGTTTTTATCGAAACGAAAAAGACTGGATCCATGTATTAGAGCAAAGTATGTCAAAAAAACTGTATACTGTTGTTATCCTTTTCTTATAAGTCATAAGCAAACGTTTGATGTCATTAATGAATCTTGAACTGTCATACAAATTATAAACATCATTCAGAGCTGACCTAACAAACAACATAATACGCACAGCTCATAGTCGTCTGCTCGTTCGTCTGTTCGTGTTTCTTCACCTCTCTGATGTACGCGCTGACCAGGTCCTCGATGCAGTTCTCGTCGTACGTGTCAACGTGCTCCCGTACGATGTCCGCGCAGTAGGCGAAAACGGCGTCCGAGTTGGAGATCATACGCCAGACGCCCAATGGATCTCCGGGTAGACGGGCCGCCCACGGGAAGAAATTGGCGATGCCGCCCGCGGAGCTGAAGCAAAATTATGGTATCGTGACACGAAGGTGTTTTTAACCTGCGCCAAATCATTTATTAGTTTAAACCTATTTATTTAGTTCGATTGCATCGAAAGCCTGAGACTTATTTGAAATGCTCTCGAGTCCGTTTCCTTGGACTAGAGCCAGTACTTGGTGTCTATGGGGGTGAACTAAAGAACGCTCTCACAGTGGGGATTGAACCCATTACCTCCCGGTCGCTAGGCGGACACCATATATTCTACGACACGGCGAACTTTTATCATTTATAAGCAGTTTATGGACTAAGAAAGAAACTACTCCCCGCTATTTGGTGGAATATGTCCTTACGTTAGCGGGATCACATTCGTTAAACGAGAAGTAAGGCATGGGGATAACCACTGTGAGGCTTGGTTAGCTTTGGATACAGACGACTTACTAAGTTCTTAATCACGAGCATTTGGCTAGTTGTGCATGTTTCGGTGTCGAGCAAATAAGAATTTCTTAATCAAGACATACTTTTATTCTATTATTCCATCATTTTTCATTGTATTTACGTTTTTCATAAACCAAGAAAATGGCAGAAAAAAACACACAAAAAAACACATCAAATGACGTCAATGCCGGCAATACTGACATAAAGCTTACTTCGGGGATTGAAGGACCTCAAGGTTTCACTCCTGTTGGTGCAGTTGAAGGTTCACTTTGTATGAATTTCATTTCGACTATTCACAGAGGGGGTAATCATTTAATAGTCGATATGGCGACGCCCATGCGAAGACAGGTATTACACGCCACCATACAAGAACAAGCTGTACTTGTGTGATCCACCTAGGACATTTCGTAGCGAGTAAAGTCGAGATATATAGCGGATATTAATACGAAATCAACGCTTATCACTTTCATACTGATATAACTGAAAAGTGAGCGGCATTTCAAAAAAATATAAAAGTAATAGAGGATATAAAACGGCGAAAAATACCTGTCTTGGCATTGACGTCGCAATCTTGACAATCACGTGATTACCCCCTCATATTCACGTCTGATAATGGGATAATATGAAACACAGGCGATTAAGGCCCATAAATTAATACCATCAACCCGGAGGGTAATGACTGATTCGCTAGTTTATGCTATCATTCTTAGTGATATTCGTGGAAATTCGTTTATTTATTTTTTGTATACATGTACTCACCTTAAATTTTCTTCGAACATTTTTATCAATCCTTTAAACCGCGGGTCGTCATGTTTGAACTGTTTGCGAAACAACATCGAGCAAATCACGTTGGCAACGTGGGCACTAATCACATCTTTGGGATCGAACGGTTCACCATTGTGCTTTCCTATCTCCTCGACCATCAACGCAGCCTGTTCTTGTATGGTGGCGTCTAGCCTGGTTTTGCCCATACCGAAGTCCTTCAGTGTACCAAGTGTGAATCTTCTGTGCTCCCGCCATGGTTCTCCGCTAGCCATAACTATGCCTGAGAAAGCGAACAACCAATCAGACTTAAGTGCAAGAAATTCAAGCCTAGTTTTCAGTCGGATGTGATATTAATAAAGCTGTTGCGTGGCCATTTTAAATGCTTATGAATATATATAATTTTGTATTATGACAATAGACGAAACTTTATTATGTATGGTAAACCTGTTATGTTTGTAAATCTTTGTTTTATTGAATTCAATCCAATGAATAAGCTTACCTTTTCCTCTGCTGACTTTTTGCAAAACGAACAACTTCGGTCTCGCTGCGAAAAGGTCGGCTTGTTTCTTGAACGCGTCCACAATGACGTCATATCCGCTTAGGATCACCACCGGCACGTTCCCCCATTGCATGTAATACACGTCACCACACTGTTTCCGGAGTCGCGCCAGTGTCGGCCTCATATCCGCCCGCAGGAGGTAGCTGTGTCCGAGGATGGGCAGGCAGAGGCCGGGAGACGGCGGGAGGTTTCCGGCGCTTCTGCTTAACAGGAACCGGTGTACCAGGAGGCATACCAGGATAATCAGTCCGACAGACGTTATGGACAATCCTTCCAACATAGCTACGCACTGTATGTATACTGTTCACTGATTCTTACTATAGTTTATGTATTAATTGAATTTCAACTGTTTTATTTTAACTCAGCGTGTTTCAAAATCCATTCCCCNTAATTCAATCCAATGAATAAGCTTACCCTTTCCTCTGGTGACCTTTTGCAAAACGAACAACTTCGGTCTCGCTGCGAAAATGTCGGCTTGCTTCTTGAACGCGTCCACAATGACGTCATATCCGCTTAGGATCACCACCGGCACGTTCCCCCATTGCATGTAATACACGTCACCACACTGTTTCCGGAGTCGCGCCAGTGTCGGCCTCATATCTGCCCGCAGAAGGTAGCTGTGCCCGATTATGGGCAGACAGAGGCCTGGAGACGGCGGGAGGTTTCCGGCGCTTCTGCTTAACAGGAACCGGTGTACCAGGAGGCATACCAGGATAATCAGTCCGACAGACGTTACGGGCAATCCTTCCAACATAGCTACGCACTGTATGTATACTGTTCACTGATTCTAACTATAGTTTATGTATTAATTGAATTTCAACTGTTTTACTTTAACTCGGCGTGTTTCAAAATCCATTCGCCTATTCAAACACACGTGAGTTCGCTCCCTTAGTATAACCAGTGTACGTAGTTCTTTGGTTGTTAAATTACATATAAAGAACAACGAAACAATCCGATTGTTGCTGTTGTTACAAGAATTGACGAGGGAGATTCATATACTAATATGTACTCGTAGGTGTGGATATTACATCATTGGAATTTGTTTAACTTCCATAAATATATGACATTCAGTATTGCAAATCAACTCGGTTCTTTCATCATTTATTTCACCATGCCACACAACCCATTATTTCATAAAGCTTAAAGCCAATTTCTCACCAGAGTTGTCGTTCCATGTTGTCACATACATGTAAACGTAATATAACCTAATTTCAAGCGATTGGCTTAAACTATCTATTATATAGTTTACGTGTACCTGTCGTAAACACGCTCGACCGTGACCTTGTCGCGTGAACTTGTTTAAACACCTGAACACCTATATCTACGGTGGCATGGAGGGCCATCCGAAATATTTTTGTCAGCACGTGCGCACATGGAGATCTCACGAGAGTATGCGCGAACGTTTTAGTCTACACGTGCGCACGTGCAGTCTTACAAATGAAATGTACACGTATGGCTTCAATTTTTCCATCTAATTTCATTTCAGGTTAATTTCAATGACAATCTAAACGGACTGAACATAAATGTAAAAAGTCCAGTTCTGTATGTTGTTTATGTTGGATAATAAGTGTTTAGATGAAGAATTGTTATCATTTTTATGATGCAACTGACATATAAAGTCCATAATTTATATTTTATTTTAAATAAAACTTTGTAAATGCAAAATTAATCTGTTCACATTAATTTACATGAATACATTATGCTGATTCATTCCAACCAATTTGGCCCGAACGAGATGTAGCCACTTCTGGAGTAGTCTGCTTCGTTGACCTCTAGGTGGTTTATTTACCTAAACAATATAATTTTGATTTAATTCCATGCCTATAAATAATATTTCACTTATGTGTATATATGTTACCTCTGTTTATAATGTCAATGTTAACTGTGTTGATCGCTGACGAATTGTAAGATATCGTACTGTATATACTCACTATGCTCATGCTTTTTGTTAACTACTGTAAACTTTTTGTCTGATTATTTGTTTAGCTTTTCATATATATATATATATATATNATTTTATTTTCTTCCCACATTTTAAAACACCGCCATTACTTCACGCATGCGCAACAGAAACAGAAACAGAAATTCCTTTAAGCAAACAGCATAGACCCTGATGAGACGCCGCATTATGCGGCGTCGCATCTGTGTCTACGCTGTTTGCATAGGCATTTTTTGTAGACGCTAGGCATAAATGGGTTAATAAACTTGTTTGAGATTCGTTTTCAACTTGAACGAGAAAACGAGTATCGGGCGCTAGGCATCTGAACCTTGTTTCAATATTTAAATGTTTTTGTGTCAGATTGTAATGGTGAATGCATTTATCAGAACAATGTACATGTATAACAATAAAAATATAAATTTCAAATAAAAGGGGCCATCAATTCAAACGTTTTAATCCGTGATTTTATACAGTTTTGATTTGCTGTTAAAGGAAACTATAAAATTAACGGGAAATGAAGACTAATCGTTTGCAAAGCATCTAATTAATAAGCTTGTATATGTAACGTATATATTAAATGTTATTTGCATTTGGTGAAACAAATCGAAAGTACGTTAAATAATAAGCACTTCCGTTAGACGCGAATTGCACAACAAATGAGTCGGAAAATTGTAGCAATTTAATAATACATTAATAAGGCTCGCTCTGGAAAAACGGGGTTTAATGCATGTTCGCACAGTGTTGTCACAAATTTGAGTGTGCAGTCCGCAGATGCTAATCAGCGACGACTCTTTCCGCTGTCATTGTATTTTTGGTTAAAAAGAAGTTTCTTCTTTACGATAATAAAGTACGGACTCCACAGGCTTATCTGGAACGACACATGTATTAAGCCTTGTTATTCCCAGAACGAGGTTGATGTATCGTGAGGTTACCTTTTATGTACTTGACGAATTTCATCAAAAGCACGCGTTTGTTTTGCGAACTCGAAATTCTGCGTCTGCATCTTGTCTGCGGTCTGCGTCTGCCACACTGTGTGGTGACCAAGGCTTAACTATAAACATATAAGGACTTTTTTTAAACGAAAAACTGTGAACAAGTCCATGTAATAAGTCATCCGTAGCGTGATTTACGTCGACCTGAAATGTTGTTTCGAATATGTAAACAGTTTTTTTTAACAAACTCCTATTTAAAATACGGATATTGACGGACATTTTCAAAACTGAATACATAAATATACAGTATATTCCTGCTCGATATCCTGTCCATCTGTTTCCAGATCAATGGATCGCGCACTTGGTTCAGTTTGCTTTGTTTTCTGTCATCGACGCACATGGCTTTAATCACGAACGATCCCGTCGATGTATACCGGTACATTTTAGTTTTTATCAGCGACGTCTTCTTTTTGGAAAATTATCAATGAGCCTCTGTGCAAACTAGTCCTTATAAAATAGAACGAAACCTCTTAGTGCGCAATAATCAAGTGGAAACCGAGGTTTGCAGGTTGGCTTACACAAATTCCAATTAACATGGGGTCCCGTTATAAAACGGTTACCTTCAAAGCATTTGTCTTGCCTTTCCTATACATCAAATTTTGCAAGCCTGCTATAATTTTATGGATAAATCTGTCATCTTCCAATAATTGCAGCCAAACATATACCTTCTCGCAATTTCCAATAAAGTAAAATTCGCCCAAATGCGAGCACCCTCGGAAAACAGGGTTTCTACCGTGAGATTTCGACAAAAGCACTGTACTTCAATAAACGCACCCCAAACGTTCATCTTTCAACGTAGTTAAATGCACCAAAATCTTGAAGACATACATAGGATAGTGGAAATAACCATAAAAAAAACATGGATGCGGTTTCTAAATGACTTTTAAACCAGAAGAGGAATGGAACGATTTAGAAATTGGCACTACTTTACCACGGAGGGATATAACAATAAAATAGTGTAATATAACCTTGCACGTGATACGAGTCGCGCGCCAGAATGAGAAAAATGGAAAATAACGTAAACAATTTATATCGACGACTAGAGCCAAAGAAGCAGTTTGATTGTTAATTTAGAGTACGTGGATATTTACAAAGCGACCCATCTCATTGATTGCCCCTGGTAATAACTTGTGATATTATTCAAATTTAGAATCTTATTCAATATATATTGTGTAACACATTTTCGCGACAGTGGAAAGAAGAAAGGCAAACAGACTGATCTTCTACAAGGTGGTTGAGGGGCTTGTGCCAGCCCTGCCTAGTCAAGACTTCATTACCCCTGTCCGGCAATCTAAACGTAGAGTTACCCCTAAGAATTTCACTGACTATAAAGCAGATAACATTGTTGAAAAATACTCAATTAATTTCACACCAATCCAATGCAAAACTCCATTATGTAAAAACACTTTCTTCCCTAAGACACTAATAGAGCGAAACAATCTGGACGAAAGTGTTGTTTGCGGAGACACAGTTGACAGCATCATGTCAACTGTCCTACAGTGGGACTAACCACCCTCTACCTTTGTGCTGATGCCAAAAGGCCCTGCAACCTACCTATCCAGATCCAGAATACGTATGTACAGTCTGTTAACCGGTTCCTGTCCACTTATGGTTTTGTTGATGTATACATATATTTCGTTAAAAGAAAAACGGGACTTTTGGCGTTACAGGACAGATTAATTATTAAGCTTTATTTTATATACAGGAGTGTCCCGTTGCAATCCACTTATGATATCGATGAAAATGTCAGTGTTAATAGCCTACTCCTATTAATATAATATATATTGACCTCAAATTGTTTAACATCATTTTGCAATAGCATTGTTCCGAGGTGTAGTCATGTCAGAAGCTTTAACGGCTGCAAATTCATATAACAGCTTAGAATAATCATGCAAGAATTATTGAACATAAAATATAAACATTATTTTACTAATTGCGTTTGAAGAATGTTAATTAAAAGTAATGCTATTCCAGGTCAGAAATACATAACCACTGTTCCAATTTCATTTGTTGCCACATAGCAATGTGTCAATTGAAATTTGCATAGTGTTTCACTATACATGTGATTGGATTTATAAGAAATTAGTAATTGGTAATTTACGTGGATTGTGATTATGTCATATTAATTTACCATGAAAACTTTGATCTAGCCATGTGTGTTTATTAACGTTATTAATTATGTTATGCTTTTTTCTGTATTTCATTAAGAATTATAATGTGTAGCCCTTTTTGTTAACTGATTTTAGCAAAAGATTAGCTTAAATATGCTGTGGTTTGTTGTACAACAATTGGTTATGTGTAACCTTGAAACAATCAATTTTCGTTTTTTAGTAATTCTGAAATAAGGAGTAACTGAAAAATACACTACGTGTGTTGTTTATGTTGTAAATCTTCAAAAGTGGTGTTATTGCACAATTTTCACACATGAAAGAGGTTATCGTTCTCATTTATGTCTAATTAATGATAATTTTATGTATTAGCAAAGATTTAACAAGAAAAACTGAAATATAAGTTAAAAACAATTTGCTATAGGAAAACGACGTTAGCTGTTTAGATGTAAGCGGTAGATTACGTCTTATTATTGGGACTAACCTCTAGTTGTGTTATTGTTTATACTAAACATTCCAGTTGTTCGTTTGTCATATATATTGTTCAATATCTCGTATGTTTCTATCATATCCCCCCGTAGTCGACAAACTTTTAAAGTTGGTAGTTTAATAGTGGTAAGTCTTTCCTCATATGACATATCCTTAAGATTTGGTAACATTTTGGTGTCTCTACATTTTACATTCTCAAGGCTCTCAATGTCTTTAATTTAAGATGGAATCCATATGCTGCTATCATATTCAAGAAAATTGTCTTCTAAGGATGGCTTTGAATAGTTTACCAGTCGCTACCTGTCAATCAAATTTTCCGATCAGCCAATCAGATATTGATTTTTCACACACCCCTCAGCAACGCCTACTTGGCCGCCATTTTGTCCGACAAACAAAGCGTGTAGCACATATGGAATGGACGTAATTTTTAAGAGATTACACAGATTTTATATCAAATGCCTGATCATTACTGTTTGATCATTTTTCAAAATTGTAGGTGATATACATACTTTAAAAAAGGTCATTATTTTACCTTTATTTCTTGAACATATGAACGAGTAATGAGAAAACAAACACAATAAATAGTTTGACCACAACAGTTGTGTGTTCTATAAAACATGTTAACTCTTTCAGTGCTGAAACCGAATTTTGAAGGCCTTTGCAAACAGTTTGGATCCAGATCAGACGCCACAAAATGTGGCGTCTCATCAGGATCCAAACTGTTTGCTATTCCGATAGTATTCTTTGAAAAAAAATCGAAGAAAATGCTAATTTTAGAAATTCAGCAGACGACATTTTGGCAGACGACAAATATCCCAGCATGCAAAGGGTTAAACCGTTTGATGCACAATATTACTAAGCAGTTTGGGAAACATATTAATTGCCACACGTGCTTATTAATAATCTCAGCGTAATTGTCGGTAATTAATAAATGACAGTATGTTGCGCGGATCTCAGTATGAAGGAACATTAAGGCATTGTTAGGTACTGTTCACAAGAAAAGAAAATTATTTAACTACTTGAATGATTTCCAACTATATATTTATTTTCTTTGGATCATAAACAAGGGAAATCATTATAAATTGTAAACTTAAATATTGTTTTAACTAAAGTAAAAACAACAAAAAGGTGATTTCAACATGGCTTAGCCAGCTTTAGAGACTTCAAGTGTAAAATGTACGGCTTATAATACAACAACAACATTTCTAATACAACATATATTGATACGGGGAGAAATGTGAACATTGCAATGAACATATAAGGTCCATCTTGTTANTAATATATTCCATTCAAATGTTCGTGAACAGCACCGCAATACCAACATTTCATTTTTTGATAGTGAAATGTAACTGGTTTGCATGAAAAATACATGAAATAAAATGCATATCAGACTACATGTATCTGTTAATTAAACCATGAAATTAGGCCTATATTAAATAATGGTTACAATTAAAATTTCATTTATATCTAAATAAAAAAAATCAGTGTCTTTTTAAAAATAACGCAATAAAACAAAGATCTAAACATTTTTAATAAACAAAAAACCCATAATAGTATAGATGTTTCATTTGCATTTAATAAAAATATTTTCAAAAAAATAATTATAGATGAATAGCCACCGGATTCAAGGTAAGGCTGTTAAATACAAGTTCAAAATCAATATGATATAAATGCTCAGTAATGAATTTTTATTCAACTCCCTATAATATGTATATGAAAAGTTTCTGATAGTCTGTTGTTTACTCATTTATTTTGATTACGCCATTTCTCTCTAAAGCATTTATGATTGTATTAAAGTTTAACAAAGCAGTTTAGTTTAGTGTGCCGCTTTAACAATTTATATTGTAGAAAATAGCCTGAACGGCGTTACAAATATAGTATTTCACTCGCCTAATCCGCTTTCATTTCATCTGCTTGTCGGAGTTTTTTAATCACTAGACCACGTGACTATGTGGGCGGAGCAATTGATACTTAAGCGACTGGTCAATAGTCTTAAGCTTCTGTAATCTAGATATTTAAACGATTGCCTTACTAATCCCATGATTTGTTGGCTCTATTTACATGGTTTTGTATGTGATCATAAAATTTCAGTTTTGTGTCTAATGGTTACACCAACATCTTTTTCATTTGCGACACTTTCTACAGAAACATGGCCTCCTTGGATTTTGGCATAGTACAGTAGATTCGGCTTAATTGAATAGCCCATTTGTCACGACAGAATATTCAATAATCCGGAGTATTCAATTATACGGAATCAGTTATATTTCCAATGTTATCACTAACCCGGTGTAATCCTCCTGGAAATTGTGCTTTTCATGCATAATCAAAACATTGTTTCGACACGTAAAGCGTTTAAACAAACTTAATATTGAAATTTTATATTGAATCCATTATAAATAAAAAAATTATATAAATGTTTTGTTGAATTCCCAAATGAGAATAAAATTTGTAATCCAAAACACACTTTCTAGCTTTAAAAATGTCCACATGTATTTCCTTTGCCTCGACAAAAAGCTTGCGAAAACTATGCGGCAATGTACAACGTCACGCCATCATATGTAAAGCGTGCATGGAATGATTTTTCCCATTGTATTGCTTACCCGACGCTTACGCTAGCAACATCTGTTGCTCATTTATTGTCCTGGTAAAAAGCGCACGAAAATTAGCGTGGGTGTTTTCACTGTCGAAGGAAAACTTTGTAGCGAAGAGAATGCTGTATCTTTGACGTTATTTTTTAGCTAGTTAAGTATTGAAACAGATAAAGTACGTACTGTGTATTTTTTACCGGAAAATCTGGTCAAGACTGGATTTAATTTTGGTTATTGTGAAACCATGATCAAAAGTGTTAGACTGCAATGTTTTGACAATTTTTTTTCGGTCCGGCTAAATTTTCTTCAGACCGGCACATTTTCTGAAATGCCTGTCCGGATGACCGGCCGATTTTTTCCAATTTCGCGAAGCCTGCCATTATTCAGATTTAGTTGCAATATTTAACTCCCAGCTATTGATCCTCCTATGTTCTTCCTTTTTGTGGAAATTTTGATCAGATTTTTGGGAAAAATGTTACTTTTTGCATTGGGAAACAGCCTGTTAGAGGCTGTAATTCGGGGCAAAAAAAACTAATTCAATAGTTCCTTCAAGTCAGGCATTGTGCCTATTGAATGAAAGATTGGACAGATAAGTAATTTACATTATTATTTTAGAGAGGAGACAAAAAATTAGCTTCTAACTAAAGAGCGGTCAGTCTTACTAGTGCAGTGTTCTGCCGTTAATCTGAAGTGTTGGGGACAGGGACCCTTTTGGGTTAAAAAAGTGGGGACAAAAGGGAAAAATCTGGTGACACAGAAAAAATTTGTAGCAGAATTAAACGTTCAGAAACTAATTACCTTTTACTTGCACTCATAAACTTGCTTGATTTCTCCTTACAGCACTAGCAAGTGACCTGAAGCAGTAAAATGGTTTCCGGATGATAACTCAAGAACGCTTAGGCTTTGGATCACGAAACTTCAAAGGGACATTGGTCATGACCGGCAGATGACTCCTATTGATTTTCAGGTCACTTGGTCAAAGGTCAAGGTAACAGTGACCTGAAGCAGTAAAATGGTTTCCGGATGATAACTCAAGAACGCTTAGGCCTGGGATCACAAAACTTCATAGGGACATTGGTCATGACCGGCAGGTGACCCCTATTGATTTTCAGGTCACTAGGTCAAAGGTCAAGGTCACAGTGACCTGAAGCAGTAAAATGGTTTCCGGATGATAACTCAAGAACGCTTAGGCCTGGGATCACGAAACTTCATAGGGACATTGGTCATGACCGGCAGATGACCCCTATTGATTTGCAGGTCACTAGGTCAAAGGTCAAGGTCACACAATGGCTGCCATTACAACTGACAGCCTATTTGGAGGGCATGCATGTTTTACAAACAGCCCTTGTTTACATTTGTATTTTAATTCTGTCTTGCCATATAAGTTCGCGACCCAATACTATTTATTATTTAAAGTTTAAATTTCTGATAATTGCTTGCTGCTTTTAAAACTGTGTCTGTTGCAATTTATTCCAATGATATCCAACATTTTTTTCCGTTGCTGCAAGGTTTTTCATTGATTCCAAACCAGAATTATTGTGTGTTTAGTTAAAATATTGATTGACATTCTTCAGTCACTGTCAAATTAAACTATCTGTTTCTGCAAAGATTTTTAAATAAAAAATATAGATCTTTGGTTTCTGGAAACATTTGTTTTAATAGCAATTTTCATACCAGTTTACTGTAAATTTCTTGAAACTTCAATTGAGAAATTGTATTTTTTTGAGCTATTTTGTGGCTTAAATTATATTTTTCTTTACAATACTGCATGAGAGTGTGTTTTGTAATAGTTCAGTGTTGTGTTGTTTATTTTCATTGTCCAGTGACCGAGTCTATTAACCAAGTTGGGATAGTTTGGTGTGTACGTATGAGTTGGGTGTGTATGTGTGTGTTGGATTAGTTGGGTGTGTATGTGTGTGTTGGGTGTGTACGTGTGAGTTGGGTGTGTATGTGTGAGTTGGGTGTTTACGTGTTTTTTAGGTGTGTACGTGTGTGTTGGGTGTGTATGTGTGAGTTGGGTTAGTTTGGTGTGTATGTGTGAGTTGGGAGTGTATGTGTGAGTTGGGTGTACACGAGTGAGTTGGGTTAGTTGGGTGTGTACGTGTGAGTTGGGTTAGTTGGGTGTGTGTTGGGTGTGTACGTGTGATTTGGGTGTGTACGTTTGAGTTGGCTGTGTATGTGTGTGTTCAGTGTATACATGTGTGTTCAGTGTGTACGTGTGAGTTGGGTTAGTTGGGTGTGTACGTGTGAGTTGGGTTATTTGGGTAAGTTGGGTGTGTACGTGTGAGTTGGATGTGAACGTGTAAATTGGGTGTGTACGTGTGAGTTGGTTGTGTACATGTGAGTTGGGTGTGTACGTGTGAGTTGGGTTACTTGGGTTAGTTGGGTCTGTATGTGTGAGTTGGGTGTGTACGTGTGAGTTGGGTGTGTACATGTGAGTTGGGTGTGTACGTGTGAGTTTGATGTGTTGGGTGTGTACGTGTGAGTTCGGTAAGTTGGGTTAGTTGGATGTGTATGTGTGAGTTGGGTTAGTTGGATGAGTTGGATGTGTATGTGTCAGTTGGGTGTGTACGTGTGAGTTGAGTGTTTAGGTGTGAGTTGGATGTGTACATGTGAGTTAAGTGTGTACATGTGAGTTGGGTTAGTTGGGTTATTTGGATGTATACGTGTGTGTTGGATGTGTTGGGTGTGTAGGTGTGAGTTGGATGTGTACATGTGAGTTGTGTTAGTTGGGTTAGTTGGATGTGTAAGTGTGAGTTGTTAATGTACATGTGAGTTGGGTGTGTACGTGTATGTTGGGTTTGTACGTGTGAGTTGGATGTGTATGCGTTAGTTGGATGTGTACGTGTGTGTTGGGTGTGTACATGTGAGTTGGATGTGTACGCGTGAGTTGGGTGTGTACGTGTGTGTTGGATGTGTACACGTGAGTTGAATGTGTATGCTTGAGTTGAATGTGTAAGCATGAGTTGGATGTGTACGCATGAGTTGGATGTGTACGCGTGAGTTTGATGTGTACGAGTGAGTTGGATGTGTACGCGTGAGTTGGATGTGTACGCGTGAGTTTGATGTGTACGCGTGAGTTGGATGTGTACATGTGTGTTGGGTGTGTGCGTGTGAGTGGGATGTGTACGCGTGAGTTGGATGTGTACGCGTGAGTTGGATGTGTACGCGTGAGTTAGATGTGTACGTGTGTCGGGTATGTACGTGTGAGTTGGATGTGTACACGTGAGTTGGGTGCGTACATGTGAGTTGGGTAAGTTGGGTTAGTTGGGTGTGTACGTTTGAGTTGGATATGTTGGGTATGTACCTGTGAGTTGGATGTGTTGGGTGTGTACGTGTGAGTTTGGTTAGTTGGGTTAGTTACGTGTGTACGTGTGAGTTGGATGTGTTGGGTGTGTACGTGTGAGTGGGTAAGTTGGGTTAGTTGGGTGTGTACATGTGAGTTGGATGTGTACCTGTGAGTAGTTGGGTGTGTACATGTGAGCTGGGTGTGTACATGTGATTTGGGTGTGTATGTGTGAGTTTGGTTACTTGGGTATGTACGTGTGAGTTGGATGTGTACGCGTGAGTTGGATGTGTATGCGTGAGTTGGATGTGTACTTGTGTGTTGGGTGTGTACATGTGAGTTGGATGTGTACGTGTGAGTTGGGTGTGTACCTGTGAGTTGGGTTAGTTGGGTGTGCACGTGCGAGTTGGGTGTGTACGTGTGAGTTGGGTGTGTATTTGTGAGTTGGGTGTGTACGTGTGAGTTGGGTGTGTACGTATGAGTTGGGTTAGTTGGGTGTGAAAGTGTGAGCTGGATGTGTACATGTGAGTTGGGTGCGTACGGGTGAGTTGGGTAAGTTGGTATGTACGTGTGAGTTGGATATGTTGGGTATGTACGTGTGAGTTGAATGTGTTGGGTGTGTACGTGTGAGTTGGGTTAGTTGGGTGTGTACGTGTGAGTTGGATGTGTACGCGTGAGTTGGATGTGTACGCGTGAGTTGGATGTGTACTTGTGTGTTGGGTGTGTACATGTGAGTTGGATGAGTACGTTTGGTTAGTTGGGTTAGTTAGGTGTGTAAGTGTGAGTTGAGTAAGTTGGGTTAGTTGGGTACATGTGAGTTGGATGTGTATGTGTGAATAGTTGTGTGTGTACGTGTGAGCTAAGTGTGTATGTGTGAGTTGGGTGTGTATGTGTGAGTTTAGTTACTTGGGTGTGCACATGTGAGTTGGGTGTTTACGTGTGAGTTAGGTTAGTTGGGTGTGTACGTGTAAGTTGGGTTAGTTGGGTGTGTACGTGTGAGTTGGGTTAAATGGGTGTGTAAATGTGAGTTGGGTTAGTTGGGTGTGTACATGTGAGTTGGGTGTGTACGTGTGAGTTGGTCTCGTACGTGTGAGTTGGGTGTGTACGTGTGAGTTGGGTTTGTACATTTTTGTATGTGTGAGTTGGTTGTGTACGCGTGAGTTTGGTGTGTACGTGTGAGTTGGGTGTGTACGTGTGAGTTGGTTGTTTACGTGTGAGTTGGGTGTGTAGGTGTGAGTTGGGTTTGTACGTGTGAGTTGGGAGTGTACGTGTGAGTTGGGTTAGTTGGGTGTGTACTTGTGAGTTGGATGTGTACGCGTGAGTTGGATGTGTATGCGTGAGTTGGATCAGTACTTGTGTGTCGGGTGTGTACATGTGAGTTGGATGTGTACGTGTGAGTTGGGTGTGTACGTGTGAGATGGGTTAGTCGGGTGTGCATGTGTGAGTTGGTTGTGTACGTGTGAGTTGGGTGTGTACATCTTAATTGGATGTGTACGTGTGAGTTGGGTGTGTATGTGTGAGTTGGGTGTGTATGTGTGAGTTGGGTGTGAACGTATGAGTTGGGTAAGTTGGGTGTGAACGTGTGAGTTGATGTGTATATGTGAGTTGAGTGCGTACGTGTGAGTTGTGTTAGTTGGGTTTGTACATGTGAGTTGGATATGTTGGGTATGTTTTTATCAGTGTGTAATTCAGAAGAAGTTTCCTGCAGATATTTTTATACAAGAATCATAAGTTGACAAAGGAAAACAAATATTTTATTAAGTAATTAAACAGTTGATAGTCTTAGACATACTTAATGCTTTTTTCAAAACAGTCTTAATAAAAAAGTGTGCTATAATTTGTGGTTATGTTTTTATTATTCCATAAAACTGTTTTACTATTGCTGTTTTCGTCTTACATATTTGTGACTTGTCTACATGCTAAGAGTATATTAGATATGAACATATTTTCTTTTGCTATAACATATTTGTGTCTTGTCTACATGCTGAGAGTTTGTTAGATATGAACATATTTTCTTTGGCTATAACATATTTGTGACTTGACTTCATGCTGAGAGTATATTTGATATGAACATATTTTCTTTTGATAAAGCATATTTTTGACTTGACTCTATGCTGAGAATATATTATGAGAGTATATTAGATACAAATATATTTTCTTTTGCTATAACATATTTGTGACTTGTCTACATGCTGAGAGTATATTAGATATGAACATATTTTCTTTTGCTATAACATATTTGTGACTTGTCTACATGCTGAGAGTATATTAGATATCAACATATTTTCTTTTGCTATAACATATTTGTGACTTGTCTACATGCTGAGAGTATATTAGATATGAACATATTTTCTTTTGCTGTAACATATTTGTGACTTGACTCCATGCTGAAAGTATATTAGATATGAACATATTTTCTTTTGCTATAACATATTTGTGACTTGACTCCATGCTGAGAGTATATTAGATATGAACATATATTCTTTGCTATAACATATGTGTGACTTGTCTACATGGTGAGAGTATATTAGATATGAACATATTTTCTTTTGCTACAACATATTTGTGACTTATATGATGCTATATTCTTAAATCTTTTTGTAAAAAGAATGAATGTAGTTGATGCGTGGTAGTAATTTTATTTCATCGTGCCTCAAAAAGTTGTAACTCTGTTGCTCTGGTCTCCTTCCAACCATAGAGTAATTTAATAGTAATTAAATTGAATGCGTTTTAATTCCCTTTTAATAATGTTTAATTTGAGTTGCAATGCTATCAGGTTAAACTTTATTTACACTTATTTGTATCATGAATATTGCTGGGCCAAGTGTGAGGTTGAGCGCTCTAAAACCGGTTTAAACCCCCAATGCTTAGCATTGACCGTTCCAAGGCGGTGACCCCAGCTCTATTCTACTATGTGTATATGTTGTTTTGTTTTGTGCCGTACAGTACCGTTTTGGCAATTGGTTCCTTGCCATAAATACAGGACCACAAAGGTGTGTATGATAAAACTGCAATACTGCTGCAGCTTCTGGAGTTTCACTTCCTTATATTGTCTACATGCTGAGAGTATATTAGATATGAACACATTTTCTTTGGCTATAACATATATGTGACTTGACTCCATGCTGAGAGTATATTGGATATGAACATATTTTGTTTTGCTATAACATATTTGTGACTTGTCTACATGCTGAGAGTATATAAGATATGGACATAGTTTCTTTTGCTATAACATATTTCTGACTTGACTCCATTCCGAGAGTATTTTAGATATGAACATATTTTGTTTAGCTATAACATATTTGTGACTTGTCTTCATGCTGAGAGTATATAAGGTATGAACATATTTTATTTTACTATAACATATTTGTGACTTGTCTACATACTGAGAGTATATTAGTTATGAACATATTTTCTTTTGCTATGACATATTTTTGACTTGACTCCATGCTGAGAGTATATTAGATATGAACATATTTTCTTTTGCTATAACATATTTGTGACTTGACTACATGCTGAGAGTATATTAGATATTAACATATTTTCTTTTGCTATAACATTTGTGACTGGACTCCATGCTGAGAGTATATTAGATATGAACATATTTTCTTTTGCCATAACATGTTTGTGACTTGTCTACATGCTGAGAGTATATTAAATATGGACATATTGTCTTTTGCTATAACATATTTGTGACTTGTCTACATGCTGAGTGTTTATTTGATATGAACATATTTTATTTGGCTATAACATATTTGTGACTTGTCTACATTCTGAGAGTATATAAGATATGAACATATTTTCTTTTGATATAACATATTTGTGACTTGTCTACATGCTGAGAATATATAAGCTATGAACATATTTTCTTTTGTTATAAGATATTTGTGACTTGTCTACATGCTGAGAATATATTAGATATGAACATATTTGCTTTTGTTATAACATATGTTTGACTTGTCTAGATGCTGAGAGTATATTATATATGAACATATTTTATTTTGCAATAACATATTTGTGACTTGTCTACATGCTGAAAGTATATTAGATATGGACATATTGTCTTTTGCTATAACATATTTGTGACTTGTCTACATGCTGAGAGTATATTTGATATGAACATATTTTATTTGGCTATAACATATTTGTGACTTGTCTACATGCTGAGTGTATATTAGATATGAACATATTTTGTTTTGCTATAATTTTTACAAAATTACAAAATTATATTTGTTATATTTTCAGTTCGACGTTCTTTAAAAAAGGAGAGACATTTACAAAATTACAAAATTATATTTTTTATATTTTCAGTTCGACGTTCTTCAAGAAAGGAGAGACATGTGCCGGTGGGAAGATGGCGAAGAGGCGGATCACTGTGGAATTGTGTGCGTCAGTAACCGGAGGGAAGCTACCCCCAATCATCACCGGGAAATTTAAAAAAAACGCGATGTTTTGGGTCAGTAACTCCCGACAAATTTCCAATACGATACTACAACAACAAGAAGGCGTTGATGACAACCGGAATAATGGAATACTGGCTGAAGTGGTTTGACCGGCGGATGCGACATGCAAGAAGACACGTCATACTATTCCTCGACAACGCACCATCACACCATCGCATCACACTCACCAACATCAAACTACAGTTTCTACCTTCAAACACAACAGCAGTTATACAACCCATGGACCAAGGAATCATACAAACAATGAAGTTGAAGTACAGGAAACGTCAACTACAACACGTGATGATGGAGCTGGTAAGATCGACGGCGACCACCGGACCGCAAATTCTGAAAGAGGTGAACAACCTACAAGCAATCTACTGCGTTATCAGCGCATGGAAGGAGACAACGACGGTGACGATCGGCAAGTGTTTCGCCAAATGTGGATTCTTGAGTGAAAGTGACACAAGTGCTAGTGAAAGTGCAAAAAGTGCAGATGAAAGTGTAAAAAGTGCNATTAGATATGAACATATTTGCTTTTGCTATAACATATTTGTGTCTTGTGTACATGCTGAGAGTATACAAGAGATGAACACATTTTCTTTGGCTATAACATATTTGTGACTTGACTCCATGCTGGGAGTATATTAGATATGAACATATTAGTGACTTGTCTCCATGCTGAGAGTATATAAGATATAAGCATTTTTTTTTTTGCTATAACATATTTGTGAATGCGTTTTAATTCCCTTTTATTATTGTTTAATTTGAGTTACAATGCTATGACGTTAATTTTTATTTACACTTAAATGTATTATGAATATTGCTGGGCCAAGTGTGAGGTTGAGCGCTCTATAACCAGGTTTAAACCCCCAATGCGTTGCATTGACCGTTCCAAGGCGGTGACCCCAGCTTTATTCTTATTTGTGTTTATGTTGTTTTGTATTGTGCTGTATTGTGCTGTTTTGTACTGTTTCGGCAATCGGTCACTTGCCATAAATAAATGACCAACTAATTGTTTATAATAAGATTTCAATACTGCTCCAGCAGCTGGAGTTTCACTTCTTTATATTGACTCCATGCTGAGAGTATATTAGATATGAACATATTTTCTTTTGCTATAACATTTTTGTGACTTGTCTACATGTTCAGAGTATATTAGATATGAACATATTAGTGACTTGTCTCCATGCTGAGAGTATATAAGATATGAACATATTAGTGACTTGTCTGCATGCTGAGAGTATATAAGATATGAACATATTAGTGACTTGTCTCCATGCTGAGAGTATATAAGATATGAACATATTAGTGAATTGTCTACATGTTGAGAGTATATAAGATATAAGCATAATTTTTTGGCTATAACATATTTGTGACCTTACTCCATGCTGAGAGTATATTATGAGTCTATATTAGACATGAATATATTTTCTTTTGCTATAACATTTGTGACTTGTCTACATGCTAAGAGTATATCAGATATGAACATATTTTCTTTTGCTATAACATATTTGTGACTTGTCTACTTGCTGAGACTATATTGAATATGAACATATTTTCTTTTTGCTATAACATATTTGTGACTTGTCTTCATGCTGAGAGTATATTATTTATGAACATATGTTCTTTTGCTATAACATATTTGTGACTTGTCTACATGCTGAGAGTATATTAGATATGAACATATTTTCTTTTGCTATAACATATTTGTGACTTGTCTACATGCTGAGAGTATATTAGATATGAACATATTTTCTTTTGCTATAACATATTTGTGACTTGTCTACATGCTGAGAGTATATTAGATATGAACATATTTTCTTTTGCTATAACATATTTGTGACTTGACTCCATTCTGAGAGTATATTATATATGAACATATTTTCTTTTGCTGCAACATATTTGTGACTTGACTCCATGCTGAGAGTATATTAGATGTGAACATATTTGTTTTTGCTATAACATATTCGTGACTTGACTCCATGCTGAGAGTATATAAGATATGAACATATTGTCTTTGCTATAACATATTTGTGACTTGTCTACATGGTGAGAGTATATTAGATATGAACATATTTTCTTTTGCTATAACATATTTGTGACTTGACTCCATGCTGAGAGTATATTACATATGAACATATTTTCTTTGGCTTTAACATATTTGTGACTTGACTCCATTCTGAGAGTATATTATATATGAACATATTTTCTTTTGCTGCAACATATTTGTGACTTGACTCCATGCTGAGAGTATATTAGATGTGAACATATTTGTTTTTGCTATAACATATTCGTGACTTGACTCCATGCTGAGAGTATATAAGATATGAACATATTGTCTTTGCTATAACATATTTGTGACTTGTCTACATGGTGAGAGTATATTAGATATGAACATATTTTCTTTTTGCTACACCATATTTGTGACTTGTCTACATGCAGAGAGTATATTAGATATGAACACATTTTCTTTGGCTATAACATATTTGTGACTTGACTCCATGCTGAGAGTATATTGGATATGAACATATTTTTTTTTTGCTATAACATATTTGTGACGTGTTTACATACTGAGAGTATATTAGATATGAACATATTTTCTTTTGCTATACGATTTTTTTGTACTTTACTCCATGCTGAGAGTATATTTGATATGCACATATTTTCTTTTGCTACAACATATGAGTGACTTGTCTACATGCTGAGAGTATATTAGATATGAACATATTTTCTTTTACTATAACATATTTGTGACTTGTCTACATGCTGAGAGTATTTAAGATATGAACATATTTTCTTTTGTTATAACATATTTGTGACTTGACTCCATGCTGAGAATATATTAAATATGAACATATTTTCTTTAGGTGTAACATATTTGTTACTTGACTCAATGCTGGGAGTTTATTAGATATAAACATATTTTCTTTTTCTAAAACATATATGTGACGTGACTCCATGCTTCGAGCGTATAAGATATGAACATATTTTCTTTGGCTATAACATATTTGTTACTTGTCTACATGCTGAGAGTATTTTAGATATGGACACATTTTCTTTTGCTTTAACATATTTGTGACCTGACTCCATGCTGAGAGTATATTAGATATGAACATATTTTCTTAATTTATTTATAAATTACATACTAATTGTGTGGGCGTAGGGGTTTGATGGTATAGGAGCAGAGTTTTATAAAAAAAACACGGCTAATGTTACATGTTCATTATTTTGCTCTCTTTTTAATCATATTCTTAATACAGGGGTATTTCCTGGCATGTGGAGCTAAAGCATTATTGTTCCCTTACACAAATGCAGTTCTAAACTGAAACCGACACATTATAGAGGTATTTCTTGATAAATGTAATGTATAAAATATTTGGAAATATTGTAAATTCACGAGTATGTACTTGGGCCGAAGAATTTGGCAAGTTAGATGAGTCGCAATCAGGTTTTCGGAAAGGTTATTCTACAATTGATAACATATTCGTATTACAAAGCATGGTACAAAAATATATAACTAAACCAGGAGGAAGGTTTTATGTCTTATACGTTGATTTTCAAAAGGCCTATGATGGTATATTGCACTACAAACTAGTTGACAAAATGCAAAAAAAATATGTTTTAAAGGAAAACTTTATAATGTCCTTGTCTCTATGTTCTCAAATTTACGGAGTCGCGTGCGTGTCATAAATAACAATGTCACCACTTATTTTAAGTGTAACATTGGCACAAGGCAAGGGGACGTAACTAGCACGATTATTTTAAATTTATTCATTAATGAGTTATCCCTTTACCTGCGTAGCTGGGGTCTTCAAGGAATTTTCATTACGGAAGATATACCAAATTTACAATGTATATTATTTGCCGATGATGTTGCGAGTTGCTCTGAAACGGCTATTGAACTACAGCGTCAATTAAATAGTATTCTTGATTTTTGTCAAATAGGTGGCATGACTGTAAATACAAAAAAATCGAAATAATTGTATTTAGGTGGCCCATTGCGGTCATATGAAAATTGGTTCTGTAATGGAAATCATGTAAATGTTACATCAGTGTACAAGTACATGGGTTTACTGTTTACTCCTAAATTAAGTTGGTCCAAGGCTAAAGCTAAGTTGGTAATGCAGGCTAAACAATCTATTAATGCCATAAAAAGTTACCAAGGCTATTTTGGACAATTTTACATTCAAGAGTATTTTAAACTTTTTGATTCAATGGTAAAGCCGATCCTTTTATACGGGGCTGAAATCTGGGGTCATACCTTTTCTGAAAATATAGAACAAGTCCAGGCTCAATTTTGCAAAGATTTTATTGGTCTGAATAGGTCAACAAACAATTGCATGGCGCTAGGGGAGGTTGGTAGATTAGAATGATGTGTAGAATATCATTTAAAGTGTGTTAAATACTGGTATAAACTTATTCACATGCCATTGTATAGATATCCCAAAAACTGTTAAAATATGTTGAAAAGCCAGGATGTTATCGGAAGGACAAATTGGGCTACTTCTGTTAACAAAATGTTATTTAATTATGGATTTGTTTATACCTGGGTGTATCAGGATGTTGGCAATGTTGATGTATTTTTATAACTGTTTAAAGATCACCTCATTTGTTGTAACACGCAAAAAATGGTCAGGGAGTTGATTCGACTCGTCTAGATGTGAAACATATAGAATGAATAAATCATTGCTTGAACCAGAAAAATGTAAATACCATTCTACTATAGAAAAGCATTTGCAAAGTTCAGATGTTCCAACCACAAGTTTCTTATTGAAAATGGACGACATCTTGGTTTAGAGCATGATCTTCGATATTGTATACATTGTCTTAATGTAGAAAACACATCTGTCATTGAACATGAATTTCATGTATTTTTTCGTTGTTCTAAATTTCACGAAGAACGTAACATTCACCTTTTTTTTCTTGGTATAATGGAAACAGAGCAGAAATAGATTTTATTAACCTGATGAAAACAAATAATGATCTGACATTGAAGAAAATTGTATTATTTATATATATGTTAATGCGAAAAGTATAAACATAAAACTATTCACAACTCATGCATGCATGTAAAATATGATATGTCTGTATATTGAATTTTGGGCCGGTGGCCTTTATTTACAAAATAAATTGTCTTGTCTTGTCTATTATTGGCATACTTGTTATAATTTATCTTATTCTCAATTATCCACCGCACCTATCAATATATCTTTAAATTTCAGAAAAGTACCTTTTGTAGTAAGAACTCAAAACGGAAATTGTTCTAGTTATGACGATTAATATGCCATACTTTTATCCAAATTAAATAAAGCTTGAATAAATGTACGCGTTATCAACGGAGTTTTTTATGCCAATTGCTGGAGCCGTCGGGAATGGTACAAATTGAACAGATGTGTGTGATTCTTTAGACCAAATGAAATATTGTGTTAAGTCATTGTTTGTTTATTAATTGTTTACTTGTTTAAATCAACTAAAACAACATTAACTATTTCCTTATCCTCGTCAACCTCATATGTAAACAGCACGATATGACCATTTTGTGTAAAGTATTTCGTAAACACCAAATAAATAAACAAATTAAATACAATCTTCGCACGACGTGCATATGGTAAGCCTTTGTGATGTATTTTTGATGTATGTATTGATGTATGCGCGCTAACATTTACCTCTTTATTAAATAAGTAAGTTAGCTAGGTAAAACCCTGAAGGAATTTCTCCATTCAAAAAGAATATAATGCAATTATTCAAACAACTTGAATTGTATGGAACTACTTTATGAGAATTGTAATGTAGCCGGTATGCAAGGGGTAGTAGCGATATTGAATACATCGTACTCATCCCATTGGTTATTCCCCTTTAGCGGTGAATCAACCACTGTCACAAAGTTTGACCCTTTCAACATACGTCTTTTTAAATATACAGGGGGGGGGGGTTACAGAGAACCCGGGAAGACAAGAAAGTTAACATTAAACTAAACAGCTTGGCTAAGAAAAAGGGAAAAAAGCCATGTTATCGACTTTTAAACACTATACATGTGTTTCGTCTAAATACTTTTGAAGAGAATCCATTGCGCATACACAGACATATTTTGCCATTTGACTGTCTCGACATAGACGTTTGTTTAACAATGAAAGCCATAAGAATAAAAAGTGTAAAGGTATATATGGCGGATTTTGGTCGATAACAGTTTGAAACGATGCTTAAGTAAGTTTTACCAAATGCGAAAGCAAATGCGACTGATAATCGTATTCTTAGAAATCGATTAGTTGTTTTCACAATGTATTTTAAAATAGAATAATTGTTTCAAATTTTACATTATTTTTACGAAAAATAAATATGCTTATCTGGAGCAATTTCTAGGTACCGGTAGTTGCCTGCCTTAGCGTATACTAACCATGCCACTACCCACGCATTGAAAACATACCTACATCACCCGAAACTACCATGTACGCAACAGTTCAGTACCCTGGTAGTAAAAATGTACCAGCCTGAGTCCGGTAACCTGGTTGTGAAAACGTACCTGTCTGAGCATATGCTTACCATGTGGGAACCATTCCAGTAAACCTTTAGTGAAAGAGTATCTGTCTGAACGTATGTTTATCATCGATGAAAGTTAGACTGTGTGGTTTCTATGATAATCTAATAAGTTTTAAACTGTCAAATTACACACACTAAATATTGAAAGCCATACTTGGAGATTTCGTCCGTGTACTACGGACTTCATCAGCAGAATGATTTTCTACTGTTGGGAACCGTTAACACCGCTAATTGTCGGGGTGAGCGATGTTAACGTACGGTCCCAGGTGTGCGAGAGTTGGTAGCGGCCCCCGTCACTGTCAGTAGTAAGAACTCTTTTTGGCAGAGCTAAATCAATAATTTCAGAAGAACAGGACCTGAATCATGAAATGCAGCATGTCAGCCAGGCCTTGACGAAGTGCCACTATCCGGAATGGGCACTGAAGAAAGGAAGGGAACAGGCCATCAAACCCAAGTCCGATACGGAGAGTAAGAGAGTACCTGGGCAAGCCAAATCAAAGGGCAACGTCGTCCTTCCATATATTCAAGGTACTTCTGAACAGTTGAGGCGGGCCTTTCTGAAACACAACATCAGCGTATCCTTTAAGCCACATAAAACTCTAGGACAACTACTTGTGCACCCTAAAGACAAACCAGACAAGAAAGACATCTGTGGACTTATTTACCATATCAAATGTGATGGCCATCCAAAGGAACAGTGTTCAATGGACTATATCGGTGAAACTGAAAGAAATCTTAAAGCACGATTCATGGAACAGAGGAGACCGATTTCAACATCATCTGAGGTCTCAAGGCATATACATGACTGTAAACCGGACCACACAATCACGATGGAGAACGTGAGGATTCTGGACCGTGAGCCATCTTGGTTCGAGAGAGGGATCAGGGAGGCTATTTACATCCGTGCACTAAGACCGGCGCTAAACAAAGACGGGGGCCGCTACCAACTCTCGCACACCTGGGACCGTACGTTAACATCGCTCACCCCGACAATTAGCGGTGTTAACGGTTCCCAACAGTAGACAATCATTCTGCTGATGAAGTCCGTAGTACACGGACGAAAGCTCCAAGTATGGCTTTCAATATTTAGTGTGTGTAATTTGACAGTTTAAAACTTATTAGATTAGTATGTTTATCATGTGGGAACCATTCCAGTAAACCTGTAGTGAAAGCGTGCCCGCCTGAGAGCATGCTTACCAGGTGGGTACCATTCCAGAAAACCTGTAGTAAAAGCGTACTTGCCTGAGTCTATGCTCACCGAGTGGGATCCATTCTAGTAAACCTGTAGTGAAAGCGTACTTGCCTGAGCCTATGCTCACCGCATGGAGTCCATTCCAGTAAACCTGTAGTGAAAGCGTACTTGCCTGAGCCTATGCTCACCGCATGGGGTCCATTCCAGTAAACCTGTAGTAAAAGCGTACTTGCCTGAGTCTATGCTCACCGCGTGGGATCCATTTCAGTAAACCTGTAGTTAAAGCGTACTTGCCTGAGCCTATGCTCATCGCATGTGGTCCATTCCAGTAAACCTGTAGTAAAAGCGTACTTGCCTGAGTCTATGCTCACCGCATGGGGTTCATTCCAGTAAACCTGTAGTAAAAGCGTACTTGCCTGAGTCTATGCTCACCGCGTGGGATCCATTTCAGTTAACCTGTAGTTAAAGCGTACTTGCCTGAGCCTATGCTCACCGCATGGGGTCCATTCCAGTAAACCTGTAGTTAAAGCGTACTTGCCTGAGCCTATGCTCACCGCATGGGGTCCATTCCAGTAAACCTGTAGTGAAAGCGTACCTTCCTAAGCGTATGCTTATTATGTGTGGGTACTAGTTCAGTATCGGGTACTGAAAACGAACCTGCCTGGGCTTATTCTTAACATGTTGGTACCTGCCCAGAACCGGGTTAGTGAAATTCAACGATCCTGAAGCGATGCTAAACATGTATGTACCTGTCCAGTACATGGGTAGCGGAAGAGACTAGGCCTATTACTATGCTATCCATGTGTGTACCTGTACAGTTTGCAGTTAGTTAAAACATACCTGCCTGAGACTATGCTAATCATGTGAGTACCAGTCCAGTAACCGGGTAGTGAAAGTGTACGTGACTTAGCATCTTAACACTGTGGTTACTTGTCCATTACCCGGGTTTACCAGTCTAGTACCTGGGTAGTAACAACCTACATGCCTGAGCCAAAGGTAACAACTGTTTCAGCACCTGGGTAGTTTTTAGCCGCGAAAACAAATACTCACAGCGGTCAACTTCCCAGTATCTGGGTTCTGAAATGTACCTATCAAAGCCTACAGTAGACTATTTCATGGGGCATTTACCAATTTCCTATGCCAAAGATGATCTTGTCACAACACATACCACATAATAATTACCAGTTGGTGGATAGTTTTTTATTTGAGAGCGCTGATGGACATCACCAAGTCCAACGTGCTACAAAATCACACATTTTACAGTCCTCTTAAACAACTAGCGTGAAACAACATCAACTGGTCTAGCTTCATTTAATGTCTCAAGATGTTAACTTTCATGACAACAAACATGTCGAGATAGTGGCAAAAGTGTTAAGCAATAGTTTATATTAAGCCAAAATTGTAATCTTTATTGATAGCTAACATATTGTATTGGATTTCAAATGTTCTGTTTGAAATTTTACTTTTTCAGTTAAACAACAATTTCGTGCCCAAGAACGAGACAAGTAAACAGGATAAACCTGTAGATTTGCGGTAATGGCATATGCATCTATTGTCTTTTATTATATGATGCACCGTATGTACGTTTTTTCTTCTTCAAATTTGGTCACTTTATTGATTTAAGTCTTCTCATCGCTGCAACTAAACGCACACACAATGGCGACCAAAACCATTTTCACTCTGATACACGACACAGAGCATGCGCATTATTGGAAAATAACGTGTCCTAGTTTGGGCTACGACAGACCATCGTTCATATGAAAAACAACATTAAAACCGCTGTTATAGAAAATTAGATGCGTGAAATACATCGATTGCAACACGGCAGACGTCAGGGCACATGTCAGGGGAATATTGGAGGAAAGTAATGGTTCATAGTTTTAAAACACCCACTAAATTATTACAGGTTGTAATCATGTTTAATGATTATGGTTGGAGTTTTACGTGTTTTTAATGTTAGGAATCAGTTAGTACATCAAACATACTGCGATTAGGCATTCATATTTAATGTTCATTTCAAGAATATGTCGTTTAACGCACTCATGTTACATTACCCATTTAACATATTGCCTTCAAACTATTTCAGGATTCGACTGTAACGAGAACATAAAAGATATGCTGACCTCATTTTGTGTTGTTTATTGGGTCATTTAACTAACGCGGACATTCTGTGTTTTTTTTTATATATATATCGGAAAACATACAGTATCATGCTATTAACGCAGTTAACTTAATAATTATGCATTCTGTTGACAATGTTTGAAAATTAAAACGACCTTAAAAATGTTTACTCTTGTTTTTTTTTCTAATCAGCTACCAATACGCGGTCTTGCAAATACTACTTTCTTCCAAATGCAACCCAGGGCATTCGACCTAATGCGAAAACAATTTCAAAACAAGTTAAAACATTCGTTATTAACTATTGATAACATTTTCAAATTCATTTGCCCATTAAACACGCTTGATATTTCAGACCGACATATTCAATTTCCAATAAAACTGCGTTGCGAGCTAATTCGCTTCGCTGCATACATTAGAAATAGTTTTTATCTTCAGAAGAGATCTATTAAAAGGCAGATTTATTGCCCATGTTATCGCAACAAAATGTATTTTCTGCATTACCTTTAGAGAAATATATACTTTCATAATGATTATGGTATTGGACGTCGTGATGGGGAAAATATTGATAAGATAATAGGTTAATGCTCTAATAATTTTGTTTAAGCCTACAATTTTTAATATAAAAACTGCTTTTTTTTTAAATGGTCAATGGTATAACATTGTAGCATTAGGCTGCATAAGATTATTCAATTGATTTCGTCCACTGCTGCTGACTCTGAAATTTCGACCAAATATTTTCAATTTATGAAAGTAACCAATTGGCCAATTTGATTGGTGGTATGGATCAAATTCAAAGCACGCATGCGCACCAAGATGAGAAAGTGAACATATTACTAATACTTAAAAACTACCGTGATTTTATTGAATGGGCTGAATAAGATATTTGCTGTTGTTGGTGGGCTCAGATTTTTGACGATATGCTTTCAGTTACAAAAACCAGACACATTGGCAGAATTGGTACAATAGCTATATACTCTGTCCATAGTTGTCGTGACGAGTGACAGCAGTAGATACAAAAGTAATATGTATTTTGTAATTAATAGTGACACAATTCGAGGACGGCGAGATGAATTTATTTAGATCACATGCTTAGGGCCAAAATTCGTCGAACTACTTATCATGTTGATGTTGCTTAATACCCCCGTCACACTAGGCTACGTTCCCACTACGTCCTCAAAAATATGCAAGAAAGTAGTGCGAACGTGTACAACGTAGCGCTGTAGACACGGCTGTGCGCGTGGTACGGTCTTCATTGACGTGAAGGACGTGGATAAACTTTGAACATGTTCAAAACTTACGTGGCGAGGACGTGGTCAAATCAGGACGTGGTAAGAACTTGGTAAGGTCGTATTAATGACGTAGCTAAAACCAAGTAACAACCTGATTGACACAATACAAGCGTAGTGCAGACGTGGACGAGTGTGTGACTTTCGCATCTCTAGATTGTCACTACGTTCTTGCTACGTCCATCGGGTTCTCACTACGACCCTTCCACGCTAATGTTGCGACAATGATACGTCCGTCCTACGTTTCGAAAGACCGCATTAGGTTCTTAGTGCGTTCTACCGGTGCTTATCACGTCTAAGGTACGTTTGCAGCAGGGCCTAGCCACGACTATGCCACGTTCTAGTGGTCGAGTATAAAAACCGGATTCATTTCCTTTTCACTTCCATTTCAATATAGAATGGACAACCAAGAACTTCTCCAGCATATTGCTGTATTGGTTGCACAACAGGCTCTTCTCGTTGGACAGGTCGCACTATTGCTTGTGAGAAGGAGTAGGCGGAAAACAAATAGAAGACAGCCCATGTTTTGCTGGGTGCGGCTTTGGCTGTCAGCAGAAAGAAGGCTGCAATTCGGCCATTATGACCAACTTATTGCAGAATTAAGAATGGAAGATCAGCAGACATTCTTCAATTTTCTTAGAATGCCCCCTGAAATGTTTGATGAGCTTCTCAACCGAGTTGGTCCAAGATGTCAGAAGCCAGACAATCCCTGCAGGAAAGCGCAGGATCCAGGTCTGAAACTTGCGATTACGTTACGACACTTGGTATCTGGCGACAAGTACCCGCCCTTGCAGTACGCCTTTAGAGTTGCTAGGAACACAATATATTTGTTTATTCCTGAAGTGTGCCGGGCAATCGTTGGCGAATATAAGGACGCAGTCATATCATGCCCAACATCACAAATCGAATGGCGCACTATTCCGGAAGAGTTTCAGACAAAATGGAATGTGCTTCACGCCTGCGGAGCAATTGATGGCAAACATGTGGCTATAAGATGTCCAAAAAACACTGGATCATTGTTTCACAATAACAAAGGCTTCTTTTCGGTTGTTCTTTTGGCTTTGGTGGACGCCGATTATAAGTTTGTGTGGACAGATATTGGTGGATCCGGGTCCATGTCTGACGCTCAGATATACAACGAGTCCTAATTGAAGGAGTGTTTGGAAAATGAAACAATCGGATTCCCAGATCCCGACCCGATGCCCAATGATGATCAGGACATGCCCTATTTTATCTTGAGTGATGACGCTTTTGGACTACGAACCCACCTGATGAAACCAAACTCCCACCGAGGACTTTCGAAGCAAGAGTTGATTACCAACTATAGAATTTCAAGAGGGAGGCGTGTAGTAGAGAACGCCTTTGGTATATTGATACAGCGATGGCAGATAGTATTGACCACAATGATGCAAGGACCTGACATAGTGATAACTGTACTCGAGTGCTGCATATGCCTTCATAACCTAATGAGAAAACGGTATCCCGTTACGCAGAATGCCCAACTTGACGCGGAGGATTATCGACATAATGTAGTACCAGGCCTCTGGAGAGCCAATGCAATCATGCATGAAGTTGAAGCAATCAACGGACCTGACAGGGATACTGTAGCAGGAAAGAGGCACGGGAGTATCTGAAGTTGTACTTTATCAGTCCAGCAGGATCGGTGCCATGGCAAGAACATTTGGTAACAAAACAATATAGTTGGATAAGCGTTTTGGACCTACTAAGACTGATAACTAGATGTGTTCCTGGTTTTACTTATGATTGCATTTGACATTATGTAATGTGTATAATTTACTTTGTATTGGTAATTCAATTATGGTTTGTTAAATTGGTTATGTAATTAAATTTGCATTAATATGTACGACTAAATTTATAAAATCCTAACTCCGTTTATTCATGGGTCATACTGCAGTTAATGTATAATAAAATTGGGTCTTTCCATGAGAAAAGCTGGTATAGTGATATCTACGTAAAATACCGTCTCGGATCAGCCTGTGCATTTCACACAGGCTAATCCGGAATACCACTTTCCTCTTTCAGTGAATTTTCGTTGAGGATGAGCCTTCCTAAAACAGGACATACGGAGAGTTGGATCATGGATTAGCCTATCCGGAATGCACAGGATGATCCGGGACGGCAGTTTATGCAGATGTAATTTCAACAGTTTTGCTCATGAAGCCTATGTTACCTAAACGCAAACTCGGAACAATTCGATATCGTCCAAAACATCATTTATTTAATGACATGAAGCAAATCATAATCAGTCAGAAGAACAACATTTCCAAATACATTTTAAAATCAACACTGTACATCTTTAAGTATAGTCCAGCAACTGCCAGTGGACCGTGAATTTCATTTAGCTTTGGTTATGTTCAACTGTTTCACGTGAAAATTCCACGTGAAACAGTCGCACATTATCAAAACTTCAAAGCGTCAGCACCAATGATATGGTACATCAATGGTTATACAAATATATATGACACAGGTACAATGCAAAAGTCACTGTTGGTAGTCATCAGCACTAGGATCATTGTCATTAATAAAGTCACTTAAATGAAGCGAAGGCGGAATTGTCTGGGAATTTCCCCCCTGTGTGATAAGTGAATCTGGTGCTGCCATTGTTTTTTTTTTCGAAACGCCATCCTATGTCATAATTGGTTCTGGAGGAATCCCAGGAACAGTACAGCCGGATTGTGCGGGTTGTAGTTGTGTTTATGTTCGTTGTTGCTGCTGCGGATACTGCTGAGGAAATTTCTGTGCTAACCAGTTGGCATTCTGGTAGTGTCATACAGAGACCAGATGTATGCTGGATAGGCCATTGGGAAGGTGGTGGCTGCCACGTGGTGACACACGCTTGAGAAAAATCCTGACGAGGCTGGAATGATTGTCTTTTCTGTGACGGTTCTTGCGGTTGCTGTCGCTTCAGCAGATCGTTCTCTCCAATGTATCTGTAAATTGTGGTGCTAAATTCTTGTTGACAGCGTCTCCAAAGACTGTGATCCAATTCAAAAATAACATACCGAACCCAGTCTACTAATGCTTCCCTCTTTCTGTCTGCGCTTGGCCTTATCCGATCCAATACTTGCTGCTGTAGGTTCAACATCTGATTGCCACGCTCTTCAAGACTGACCAACACAGCATCTTCTGTCTCTTAAATTTGCTTCTGGTTTCAGGGCCTTGGTGTAGAGGATGCAACTGGCGGAACTGCCCGAGTGGTAGTAACGGGAGGTTTGAGAGACTGTTCTTGGTTTTCACCAACCATTTCAGCAACTTCATAGTCGGTACAGGTAGTGGATAACTTCTGCTTCAGCTGTAAACACAATATGAAAGGTTATAGCGACACAAAAAAATGCATTTACTTTTACGTTCGATCTGCAAGTTCATACGAGAGTCGCGACACCTTAAGGGTTTTGCGTGATGGAATGAGTGATGAAAAAAGTGGGTTCGAAA